>CAUYPK010073420.1:0-54850 GCA_963574355.1 Loris lydekkerianus | reverse complement strand
TTACTGAGGGATTCTACTGTGTTTCTCAGATCTTTGAGGGCTGTAAATCTTGTCTCAATGTGTCAAAATCTTTGGTCATGTAGTCTTTGAATTCGTTGAATTCTTGAGATATCTTTTGGGTTACTGATTGGAATTCTAATTTGATCTTATTTGCTATCCAGATCCGGAATTCAATTTCTGACATCTCAGCTATTTTTTTGTGCATGGGATCTTGTGCTGTGTACACCCATTCTATCATTGATAGAAGAAACTTTCAGGGATGATGGAAATATCCCACAGGCTGAGGGTGACAACGGCCCATGGTCTGAGTGGGGACCATGAAGGAGTATCCAAATGTAAAAATTTGCATATACTGTGCTTTTTAAAAAGATATGAAGAGTAGAAAGTACACAAGAGTCTCCCTGGGGACCCCAGGACTGCAAACTCAGAAGTTCACCAGGGCCAGGGAGATTTTTAAAAATGACTAAAGTGGGCCAAGTATAAGCAGTAGCTATTTGGCTCCTCACATTGTTACTAGATATAAAGTCTGCCTGGACAGAGTGTGTTTAAAAATATTGTTGAACTAAATTAAACCCCAGGCTTGGTTGTCCCTTTCAACCAGATGTGGGCTGCACATCTGAGTCCTCGGAATCCACATTGGCACAGCCGCAGGCAAGAAAGCAGATGACCAGAGTGTCTGGAGTGGGCAGCTTTCAACCGTGCAGAACGGCCCACAGACTGAAGTGGGAAGACCCAGCTAGGAGAGTAAGAACCCACTCCTGGTTCCTTCTGGAAGCCCTCAGACTTCCGGGGTACATCCCTTGACCTCCAGCGATGCCTCAGCTTCCTTATCAGATGCACCATGAGGCTTCGCGGTTACCCACTTGGGTGCAGAAACTCCATCCCCTTGGGTTGTACCATTCATGGCAGGGACTCAGCAAATATCACTTGGTCAAATTATTACTAATGAGTCAATCGATCATTCTAGACCCTATCAAACAGTTGCTATGACAACACAGTGAGCCGAGGACCCAGGAGTCATCTGTCAGCGATGCTGGTGCAACTTTGAGTTCAGACCCCTGAACAAGGAACAGCCCCTCTCTCCAAGGTGGGAGGTCGTGTGAAACCATTGGGGGGGGGTCCAAAATCAGTCCCCAGAAACCCTGTTTTCTACGTACCAAACCAATTATCGATTTACAGGTAATTTTCACAGATGTATTTAGTCAGGACTCTCTAGGTTGGGGGTGACAACTGCCCAGTAGAAATTGGCTCAACAATCTGTCAGCTCCTTTAATCAAATATTAAGATGAGAATGGGGCTCAGGGACTCAAATGCTGTTCTCCTCCCAAAACACACACACACACACACACAAACACACACACACGCACTGTGCTTTTTTTCCTTCCAAGCAAAGTAAGAAACCTCCAAACTGAGACTGTCTTTAGAGGACAGCAGGGTGGAGCCTCCCCACATCCCGTCTGCCCACCTGTGGCCTTTCTACAGAGAGTGAGGTTGCCACCTGCTCTTGGGGGAGGCCCCAGAAGACTCTAATTTCTGAGGCTGGACCAATCGCTGTGGCCAGGGCTGGAGTCTGATGGATGCTCAGTGCAGGGGGTCTCCTGTACACCTGATGGAGTGTGTGTGTGTGTGTGTGTGTGTGTGTTTCTTCATAGATTAACCCAACTGTCTGCATGACTTAAGTTTATAGCTCCAGAAAGGTGTTGAATGAGTGGGAGAACCAAGAAGAGCATAGAAAGACTACACATTGGAGAAGGAGAAGGGGGGAAGGGAGAATGAAAAGAGGAAAGAAGTGGGTGGGGGGAAGAGGAGGGGACGGAGAGGAGGAGGGGGGCCAGGCAGTAACTAATGGCTGTTTACGAGGCGCCTTCAGTTGTCCTCTCTGCCTCTCAACCACAATCCTGCCAGGACTCTCATTCCCACTCTCCAGATGAGACAAACAGGTTTCAGAGAGGCAGGAGCTTGCCGCCATTCCACGCCCCATGACGAGGAAAAGGAAGGAATCCACTCCTGCCCAGGCCCTCCCGGGAGCTGGTGCCCTCTGTCGGGGCACATCTGTTTTCCACAGTTTAGGTAGGATTTTCCTTTAAGTTGACTTAACTTTCCTTTACTTCAATAATTTTAAAAAGTAAGCTTTAAAGCACTTCTGCAAATGGAAAGCCAGTCTCTGGATAAGGAGCTAAGAGCAAGCGCAGTAAAAACAAAGCAGAGTCATTAGACCCTGGCCAGACCTCCCTCATGCCCCAGGCCTCGATCTGTTTGTTAAAAGAGTAGATTAGCAGGTGTTAGAGAGAAGTGAGGCAGACAGACACCAAGCCCAGACTCTCCTTGATGTAATCAGGTGGTGGGCAAGGGAAGGGACACCGGGAAAGCTTCTCACCCAGTGACTCAAAGCTAAGTGGCCCTGCAGCCCTGCACCACCTAGAGTCAGGAAGGAAAAGCACGCTCATTGCAGCTGTGTGTTCTTTTGGAGGCGCCCTTCATCCATGGCAAACATCTTTAGCCTCCCTCGTCCTCGGGGATAGAAAGTTCCTTTCTAAAACTGCCCTGTCTGAATTTCCACTTTTAAGAGAATGGAAGAAAATTACCGTCCCTATTTGCCTTTGGAAAATTTCCTCCCCCTGGCAAGTATAAAATTGAGAAAAGCCAACCCAAAGTCCCTTTTCAATGAGATGAGAAGACATCTATGCACCGAAGTGGCACAATTGTGTATGTGAAGCTGAAAGAGACCCCAGGAACGGTCTGAGGAGGGGACCCCCCTACTGGTTTCACCGTCATTCCCTAATTAAACAACATGCATCTCCAGGCGGCCAGCCCCACTTGTCTCCCAGCACAAGAGAAAACTTCACAGAAAGGCACATCCGATCCCGCGGCTGCACCCACCCCAAACACGTCTGGTTCTTTTAACTCTTCTAAAATTCACATCACTATTTCCAATGTGTATATATTGCTGTTTCTTGCTCATCAATTTAAAACCCCAACTACTGGCTTGTATTAAATGAGGGCTTTAGTTCATGTACCTAGCTCTCTTCCCCACATTCTCCTGATGAAATTATATTGTTGTTTTCCATGAAACTGGCAATGTTTTCCTTCCTGTAACCGTAGCACTATGATTCATTCTGAGGCAAGTAAAGTTCAATCATCTTATTTACTTTCTTGTATAATTTCTTTTCCTTGGATTTCATAGTTGCCTCCAGGATTTTTATATATATATATATATACTTTTCTCTTTTAAAGATTATTTCTAAAAATCCAAATGGTAATACTAGTTAACATATGTATCATTTGGATAAAACATGCTATTTTATAAACGTGAGACTATCTTTTTGAAAGACTATTAAAATTTTCCTTCAGGAAAAATATAGATTTAAGGGAAAATAATAATTAAATAGAAATCATGACCCTGTAGGAAAGTGTGTGAAAGTCCCACACAGGTGACAAACCTGTGAGAGGGGTGACCCGGAGGTGATGGCAGGGGTGCTCCAGGCAGGAGGAGGAGCCATGCACAGGTGTGGGGGTCGGAACGGGGCCAGCGCAGGCACATGAGGAACCGAATGCGCATTGGGCAAATGAGGGCCTAATTTTTCCAGAAAGCCGGTGGAGGCCAGGAGGGACAGACACCTCCCTTCTCTCTGGTAACGGGCTCACTTTGGTCCATATCTTTGGAACCAAAGTCTCTTGTGAGTGGAAAAAGGAGAGAGCTTGTGTCTTCTGGCACACAGAAGGGAGTTAGACCATAGAGAAGATGTTAGGGCTTCCCGTCCCCCATGGGTCCAGTGTCCTTGGTTCTTCCTGCACCTCAATCCGGGCGTCTTCACTCCGCAGGATGGACCTGGCTCCCCACTACTGCATCTGGTGCCCTGTCCCTGGATCTGGAGAAAACAGGGGCATCAGGTGGGCCCAGGCAGTGCAGTTGTGTGCAGGCAGGTGGGTGCAAAGTAGAAAAAAGGAAATAGTCTATCACAGTGTAATACAAATTTCCAAATAGATTGACTATACGAGGTATTTTTTTAATATATAAGTCTTAGGAATTCATATTTTATAGGGGAAGAAGATTGTAAAATGTGAACCTGTGGTCAGAAAAATCCAAAACGTGGGCTGTCCCTCAGGGTAAACGACCTGTTTCCTCAATAAATAAATAAATAAAATGAGAGAGATGGCAGAGGAGAGAAAACGAAGGAGGAAGAGGAAGAGGAGGTAAGACAGGAGGGGTGGTGGGAAGGAACCACAAAGTCAAAGCAGCCGCCGAGACACAGAGCCCAACAAAACACAGATTTTGCTCAGATTCTGACTCAGGGAAGGCAATGGCCCAAAAAAAAGAGAGAAAATAGGTGATGTTGTATGACATTTGGAGATTTCCCGTCAAATTGTGATCAGGGTAGTGTGGCTGTTTTAGAGAATCCTTTACATTTTAGAGATAGATCTGGGAAGTTTTAAGGCTAACACGCTCTGCAGAGCACAACCCATTTGCAAACCGTCAAGACTGGCACTGAGTTGGTGCTGGCTGGAGCTTGGTGGGGACATTGAGGAGCACTCTCTCCTCTTGTGTGTGTTAAACTTTTCATCATAAAATCTTTGACATGATTCAGATTTTATGAACAAATAAAATCTATTTTATTAGAAGTCCCGCCTAAATTATATCCCCCTAAAATGTGGGGAGACCAGTCCTCAAAAATGTTTTCCAAGCAGCCTTTCTCGAGACAGACTCAAATTGATTCAGTTGCTCACACAGCCAGGGAGGTGGCTCCTTGTCCCAAGGCTGGGGGATGCTGGTCCTGGGCTGCGGGAGATGCAGGTCGCCCACTTCACAGTTCTGTGATTGGGAACCAGACATGGGTCTTTTTCCAGCTTGGGAGCTCATTTATTTTTGGCAAAAGGCAACATCTCCTTTCCAAGCTGGGAAGGGAAGATTTTAAAGGGTTTAAAACCCAACTCCAAAACTTCATTGGACATCAAACAGCTTCTCTGAAACAAGGTTTTGATGAGTTAAGAGCAAATGAATCAGAAACACATGGATTAAAT
This sequence comes from Loris lydekkerianus, assembly GCA_963574355.1. Lineage (NCBI taxonomy): Eukaryota > Metazoa > Chordata > Mammalia > Primates > Lorisidae > Loris > Loris lydekkerianus. The sequence goes on along the minus strand of CAUYPK010073420.1, from coordinate 49,831 downwards.
TCTCCTTAAAATCTGCATGGGTTTAAAACTGAAGGAGAAAGGGGCTTGGCAAATATCCTTCCAGTTTTAACAAACCCCAAGCATTTTACGAAACAGTGTGAGACTGTCAGTGAATCCCCAGTGTGGCTGGACTCATGCAGTGCTAATAGCAGGCCTGCAGGCAGGCTCGGACGACATGGGCTCAGAACACCAGGCCTGGGCAGGTGACAAGCACAGGTCCCCTTCAATAGGCCAAAATGCTGTGAGCTGAAAACTCCAGCTCACAGTGCCATGATGAGGTTCTGGACTCTATAACCTCCCCCTGCTCTTCCTCAATGCACGTAACTGCATTAAGGGAATCGAATCGCAGAAGGCTGTGCTTCCATTCTGTTCAGCTCTCCACCTGCGATTAGAGACACCCTCCAAAATCGCCCTGCAGCCCCTGATGGGAAGCCAAAATGAGTCCTCCCAAAAGGAAGTGTAGAGGTGAGGCCCTCTCGGGCTCTGGACTAAAGAATAGCACATGTCCTTTCAGAACGGAGGCCTGGACCCCAGAGGGAGTGTGTGTGGCCAGGCATGTGCCTCTGTGCTCACATGGCACAGCCCATGGCTTTGGGGCATCACTGAAGCCAACTCCCTTGTAGTACCGGTGAGGAAATGGAGCCCAGACAGCCCAGGGACCTGTGGGGGGCTCACCCGTCAGCACGAGCAGCAGCACTGCTGCACACAGAGAGCACATGTGCACAAGTCCAAGGCAAAATTCTGGAGTGAGACTCTGACAGTCCTTGTGGACGTGTCCCTGGGGTTGTGCAGAAAGGCACTGGTGGCCCACACATTTCCAGAATTAGTGCCAACTCTCCGCTCCGCCTTGTCCGTGCTCTCTAAATGTTAGTGCCCATGTAGCCACACATACTGAGGGCCTGCTACAACAGGCAGATGAGAACAGCCGTGAGGGAACGGAGTCTACTGCCAACCTGCCCCAGGCTGCCCCACTAAGAGCTGTGTGACGTTGGGCAAACTCTTCCTCCTCTCTGTGGCCAGCTAGCTCGTGTGTGAACCAAGGATTCTCATAGTGCCCCTCTCAGAGGGCCGTTGCAGGGACAGCATGAGTTTACACATGTGAGAATTGCAGCACTCAGCCAAGTGCGTGGTCTTGTTAGAAGACCAGCCAGCCACTGCAGATAAATGAGCTTGTCCCATCTAATCCTCACCCCTCCTTGTTATAATTGGCCTCACCTGAGGGATGAGAAATCTGAGGCTCCAAGAGGCTGAATAACTTGATAACAAGGAGCAGAGCCAGGCTGCCAGTCCAGATGGGGCTAGATTCAGGGCCATGTTGAGCCTAGAAGGTGTCTCCTCTTTGAGGCACACGGCTCGGCAAGCAGGGACCCAGCTACAGTCAGCTCAGCCCCTCTGCCAGTGTTCGGTGCAGCGAACAAGCTACAGAACCAAACACCAGGGCCCTGTCCAAATCCAGGCAGAAGGAGGCGGCAGCTCCCACCCCAGGGTGCTGGCAAGAGCCCTATTCTGAGTCTGGCTCTGCCAACTTCCAAGTAGGCAAGCTTGAGCAAGAGAAATCAGTGATCCTTGGTTCCCTCATCTGTAAAATGGGCCCGGTGTAAGCATTTGAATCACAGGGCTGGGAAAAACAAATGGCAGAAGGCCTGTAACGCTGCTGCTTGGCAGGGTGCCCAGCACATGCTAATTGCCCAATAACTGAGCACGCTCGTGACTATGTTGTCACTTGTGGACACCCAGCCTCCACTTCCAGAAGTACAAAATTTCTCCATAACACCAAGTCCTGCAGACCCACATTCCTTTCTACAGTTCATCTCCACTGCACACCTCAGCAGCTAGGCAGGACAGAGGCACAGAAATGCAAAGGCCCGCCTGTGCACCTGCCGCCTGAGTATCTCCACAAACACACCTGCGTGGGCCTCCCTGGGCGGCGTCCCAGGTTTTTGGCAAGTTGTTACATCCATGGACATGCAAGTGGGCTACATCGTGTCATGGACAAGATGTTTGACCACACATGGAGATGTGAGACCAAACGAATCACTCTAAGATGTCACCAGCAACAGGGAACATAGATGGGTCATGTTTCCCCCCAGCCTGACAGATATGGACTTAACTCACTTCAATCTCAGCTTTTTCATCTGCAAAACAGAGCCCCAAATACCTGCTGCTGCAGGGTAGTACCAGGAATACAGTAAGTGCTCAATAACTGCCACCGCACCACTGGACACTCCTCCAATCCCCAGATCCCACTGACAGGCAAGAAAAGGGCAGATTTGAACCATAAGCAACAGGCAAGAGAGGCGTCATCCCCTGGGCTTGCGGAAGATGAAAAGAATTGCTTCACCACATCAGATCACAAACCTACTACATTTTTAAACGCAAAGAAGGGGCCTGGGCCCTTTGAAGCCAACGTAAATACAACAGTTTAACAGCTTATTTTAACTATCCAATGGGAACCGAGTTAAATGGACGCACATTGCCAGCAATCTCTTTTGCAACATGGTATTTGTTAGAAATCAGGATTTTACTTAACTAAATGTTTTGCGGTTGCCTCCTCTTTGTCTCTTAACGGGGCTGTCTTTATGTGAGTTTTCTTTGGCTTCCCAATAGAAGAGTAACAGATTCCTTTTGAAGTTTTTTATTGATGAATGAGCCGCTATAAATAACCCTTCGTGGCAGCCGCCCGATCTCTGAAGTTGACTCTGGAATCATAGTAGCGGAGGGAATGAAGGGTAATTTACAGCAGCGTGTCATGAAATAGTTTAATGGGCTTCATACTGTTTAACTTAATCTTTACAGATGTAAAAACAGAAATACAATCATTTTAACAACCATTATTACATATTGCTTTGCTAGTGAAAACCAAGGGTTGGGAAGCTCCAGGAGGCCCTGATTTGAGACTTAGGGGATGGGTATGAGTGGGGAGCAGGAGAGGAAGCTGGAGGCTGGCACCCTTGATTTGGAGGCAGGTCAGCAGTCAGAGTTGGAGATTCTTGATCTCCCCAAAGTCTCCTCCTGCCTCTCTGTTTGACCACACACATGCGTCACAATCGCATGGTCATCCAGAGGCAACTTCTCTGGGCTGATTTCAGGCGCAGCTCCTCGGTATGAATTATGGGCCCCATAGAGAATTTCTGTTGCTGGGAAAGACAACCACTCACTCTTAATGGAGCTCGAAGGACTTTTCCTGTTTCCCACAGTCCCCAGCCTCCACCCACCTCCTCGTTCCTAGCCCATCCCCCTATGTCCATCACCCTCGCTTCCAGGGAGCACCCTCCCCGCCAAAGGGGAAAGGGACACTGCTCAGTCAAAAACCTATAAATCCAGAGGTGGAGGCTGCAATTTGAAAGCTCTCCTTGGCCCTCTCTTGGAAGTCACCCCAGGCCTTGTCCACAGAGGTGTAAATACTGCCCCCTCTTTGATGCTTCAGGGGGGTTCTCACCTACAGAGGCGCATCCAGAGCTGAGAAATGCTATCTCACTATCTCGGCTGGAATATTTCTCAGGAGCTGCAGCCCAAGGCTGCTGCTTCTCTGGACTGGGCCCTGGGACACTCCCCCCCACACTAACTATATAATTTCATAATTTCTCCTCTCTGCACCTCAGCAGGGTTCTCGCCAATAAAACAGGGAAATTGTCTGAATTCTGAACCATTTGCTAAATGACAGACTTGGGCAAAGAGAAGCCAAAACTTTTACCATAAAAGCTCAGTTGCAGACTGTGAGAATAGTCAGTGGTTGCTCTGGACCACCACAGTCCAGTCCAGATAAGTGTGGACAGACCCCTCTAAGACCTATTACCTGGAGGAGCAACGTGGGACTGTGCCCCTGAGGGCAGCTCCCTCCCTCAGGGAAGAGAGCCAGGCCAGTCCCAAGGTGGAGTTAACTCTGCCCCTGTTTACCAATCACATAAGCCTCCCCACCCCAGGGCTGAGTGAGTGGAGGGGTGGGCGGGGACTCCACGAGGAAAGAGCCATCGGGATGGGGACAGGAACACGGGGAGGAAGGAAGGTGCCTTCATAAGAGGATGTATCCATACCACAAATATTTGTCTATCATACACCAAGCAGTTGGTTATAGTAAGCTGTGGGACTTTTACTCCAGCAAGTGATGCTGGAATACAGGAAAATTTTACCCCCTAACAAGTATTTGGGGGTGCCTACTGTGTGGCAGGCATTAAGCTGGACACTGTGGGAAAAGCGGGGAGCAGGGACAATGATCTGCCCTTTGCCTTTGCAGAGCTTATTGAACCATGGGGGGAGACAGATGCAGGACTTATTACTGAGTGAATAGTTACTTAGTCACCATTGTAACGAGTACTATAAAGAAGTGGAGAATTCTAGAAACACACATGATGGGCAGCCAATAGGAGACTGACGCTGCGATGTCCCATTCAGTAGCCGCTGGACAGGCAGCACTCTTGAGCCCACAAAATGGGGCTCCCTAAGTTGAGATGTGCTGTGAGTGCAAACTATAAATTAGATTTCACCAACTCAGTACCAAACAAAAAAGTGAAACATCTCCTTGATTTGTTATGTTAAATTACTTGATAAAATGATAATATTTTGGAGGGTGTACTTAAATATGTTACTAAAATTAATTTCACCTGTTCGTTTTTACAGTTTTTAATGTGGCTACTAAAAATGTTTAAATTGCATTTTTGGCTCACTGGTCCACAAGGTCCAAAAAGGCACCCAAATAAGAGATGGTGTGTGCCTTTTAGCTGGAAAGTCCCAAAGCAAACTGGGACTCGTGCCATTAGCCACTCGTTCAGTGTTGAGATCTCACAAAGAGGTAATCTACAAGGTTCCTCAAACCTAAACACTATTGACACTTTGAACCAGAAATTTTCTGTTATGAGGGGCAGTCCTGTGCCCAGTGGCACCCCTCCCCCAGTTGTGATAGCCAAAGACATCTATCGACATTGCCAGCTGCCCCACTTCAGGACGACTGTACTAGACCAGGGCCAGAATCCATGAGATGAAAGGCTCTTACCCACAATTGTGCACTGGCATCACTGGCTAAGCATGGACCAACCCCAGGCCAAATATGTCAGAATCTCTGGGGTCAGGGTGCAGGTATCATATAATATGTTGTGAAGCTTCTTAGATGGCCCTGTTGTGCAATCCCTACTGAGGACCTCTGTTTATGATGCTGTGTGAGAAGAGGGTGTGTTTCCCTACTTGGCTCTTTTCTTTTTATGGGGTGAGCAGTTAAGTGTTGGTCTGTATGCTGCTGCTTTCACATCTTGCTAGATGATACAGAAAAGTGGCTATGAACTGAGATAGTTATCTACCTAGGTGTGATATTTTGCCAAAGACTGGCTTTGCAACCTATGGAAGCTACTAATAAAAGACCACTAGTGAAATGGACAAAACAATGCCTATTTCTGAGCCTTCTTTGAAGATTAAAGAGATGATGCATGTGAAGACCTCAGCACAGATCTTAACACGCAGCCATTATTGCCATCATCACCATCACTACAATCATCATCACCATCATCACCACAATCATCATCACCACCTCCTTCATTATCACCACCACATCATCACCACCATCACCATCATCATCACCACCATCATCACCATCATCACCACCTCTTTCACTATCATTCCCATGTCATCATCACCATGACCATAATCACCATTGTCATATCACCACCATCATCACCATCATGATCATTACCATCAACACCAAACTCTATCACCATCATCATCATCATCATTACCAGCATCATTGCCACCACTACCATCATCACCACCTCCTTCACTATAACCACCACATTATCATCACCATTACCATAATCAGTATCACCATCATAACCATCATCATTGCCAGCACTACCTAATCATCATCACCACTATCATCATCATCACCATCATCACCATCACCACCACCTCCTTCACTATCATCACCATCATCACCATCATCATCACCATCATCACCACCTCCTTCACTATCATCACTATGTCATCATCATCACCACCATCATCATCACCATCATCACCATCACCACCACCTCCTTCACTATCATCACCATCATCACCATCATCACCATTGCCATTATCTCATCATCATCGTCACAATACCGTCATTATCACCATCACAGCCACCATCATCACCATCACCATCATGACCATTATCATCATCACCATATTTTTATTGTCTCCCTTGTCTCGGGCTGTCTGTGAACAAGACCTGTATGTCACTTACAGATGTATTCCCCATACTTAGCGGGGCTCCTGGCATTTGTTTAATAAACTGCCATTGCTTCTCACACATTGGACATACTGATGTTCAACACAAGTTTTGCTTCATCCACTTACTCAAAAACTGTACATTAAGCACCTTCCAGAGCATGTCCTGATCTGAAAAGAGGAAGAAGCTCCAGTGCCTGCTCAGATCTTCCTGGAGGAAACAAATGTACAAGTAGCTGCCACTAATACTGTAGGTTGGATTAGAATTCGCTTCTCCATAGAATAACCAACCATTTCAGCTTGCCCAGGACAGAGGGATCTCCTGGGACCCAGACATCCAGTTCTAAGCCTGAGGAAGACCCGGGCAAACTGGGATGAGTTGATCACTCCACTTCCCTGGCCCCTAAGGACTGGTAGAGTGCTCTCATGGGTGCCCCTGTGAGATGCTGCTCTTAACACAAGGAGGAATGAAACCACAGTGAACAGAGGGGCCATGCAGGGGCCAGAGGATCTGAATCAAACTCCAGCTCTGCCACTTTTAGCTCCCAGAACTTGGGCAAGCGACTGAGCTCTTTAACCCTCAGTTTCCCCATCTATAAATGAGGGAAAACAATTTTCCCTAACTGTCAGGGACTCTGGGAAAACCAACAACTTAATGATACTCTATATGTGAAGTACTTAGAACAGTCCCAAACAGGGACCAAGTAATCCAAAGTATTCAAGTTACTACTAGTCCCCCTAGATCTTATCATTCTTATTGGTTTTAGTTTTACTGCAACCTCCCTTTCATTTACACAGAAAGAATTTACACGGGAGCACATAGCACAGAACCTCTGCAAAGACTGCAGGAGTCTCGACTGGGCTTCCAGGGGTGACTGCCGACTAGACTGCAGAGCTGAGGACCTAGTAAACTGCAGAGGCTTCAAATCAGAAAGCAGCTGCCACAGCCTGAGGCTCTAGGGCCACCTCCACCTCCCTCAGCTGCAAATATAGCACGCCAACCCCTCCTCAGGTGCAGGCCTCATGCTAGTACCCAAAAACAAGCAGGGTTTCTTTCTATCTTATATTAGGAGGGTAGGATTTAAAGCATGAGAATCTACCAGAGATTGGAGAGCATTTAAAAGTTTTCTAGTAACCAGAGTGCATTATTAGGTGGGCACACCAATGGGTTCTCTTCTCATTGGAATAGAAGCCCCCAAAGGGCAGGATGTGAGTCTCATTTATTTATATTATATTCCTGTGTAACGCACTCTGAAGGCATGTCACAGCCTGGCATTTAATGGGCAGTCACCATGTGTTAGACAAGAGATGATAACTTTCTGATTACAAAGACCTTTTGGTACAAGGCACATTCCTCATGATGGGATGGTCTCAGCCCCCAACCCCTCTGTGTGTGACCCAAATGCACCGGCTTCCCTTGTCCCTGCTGGAAGGTGTTTGAACATTTGTAAGGCTCCAGCATGTGCAGCACAGAAGATGGCACAAAGGAGTGGGGGCTTCTAAGAACAACTGGCCTTGACTTTTAACTGGCCTCTTCTAACCCTGAGCTATTCATCAAGCCCCCTCCCAACCTCAAATTCTCACCTCTAACCAACCTCCTGGGGGTGTTGAAACAGAGATGATGTGTGGCAAAGTTGAGTGCTCAACACCTCCTCCTGGAGTGTGGAGGGGAGTGGGGGTGTGAACCCTGGGTAACGTCAACAGCTGGTCTGCTTCCTTCAGTCCTGACCCTACTTCTCTGTTTTTTCTCACCAAGTGGTTTTTCTGGATAATCCAAGCACTTGACCTCAGACTTTTGTTACTGATGTCAAAACCACTGGTTCCCAAACTCAGCCAGGCTAGAATCATTTGGGGAGATTTTTTAAATGCCCTCTAGGGTGGTGACCCAGCTGCTACTAATTTTTAAAGATATACTCTCAGTGATCCCAGATAGTGATTCACTGGTCCCTACAGACAGCAGAAGTCAAGTGTCTAACCAGTGTCTACTCCTGACATTTCAGGAAAAATGGAAAGCATTCTGAAAATGGAACTTAGATTCTGACATGGCTTTGCGTAAGAAGGCAGCATGGTCCCCCATGAGAATGATGGGCACTGACTGACCATCAGCGGTCACTTGGTAGAGGTCTCTGTTCCAGCTCCGATGCCAAACATCACAGCAGGAGGCAGAGGCAAAGCAAAAGACTGGGAGTGCTGCACCTTCGATTTCAGGACTAGTACTGAAACTGACTAGCCATGTGCCTTGGAGTAAGCCAACTAACCCTTTCTGAGCATCCGTGTTTGTGTGTCAGAGAGAAAGAGAGAATGAAGAAATTTCTAATACCTACTTCATCTGAGGGTGTTTAAAATTAAATGAGAAAATGTGTATGAAAATTCTTGTGCAAAGTCAGTCTCTTTTGACTCCCCCTACATTTCTTTGTGCCTTCCTATAAATCTGTACTCATATCAAAATTAAAAATTTTAAGAAGTAAATAAATCTCTTTTTTTGCTCATTCCTCTCCATTACCAGACGGTTAGCAGTGAAGTAAAAGGGTTGTGAGCTGCAGAGCTCTCTGTCCCCAGCATTTTGCATGAGCTCTGCATAGGAAATGTTAAAATTCTTTTTGGTGACAGTGATGATGACAATGATGGTTATGGTGGCAATGGTGATGAGGATGACAGAGATAGGGATGGTGATGGTAGTGGTGATGATGGTGATGGTAGTGGTGATGATGGTGATAGTGATGATGGTAATGATGATGGTGGCCATGGTGATGTTGATAATGGTGATGATGCAATGATGGTGATGGTGATGGAGATGGTGGAGATGGTAATGGTGATGGTGATGAAGATGGTGATGATGATGGTGATGAAGATGGTGGAGATGGTTAGGGTGATGGTGATGGAGATGGTAGACATGGTAATGTTGATGATGGTGATGGAGATGCTGGAGATGGTGATAGTGATGATGGTGATGGTGATGGAGATGGTGGAGATGATAATGGTGATGATGGTGATGGAGATGCTGGAGAGGGTGATAGTGATGATGGTGATGGTGATGAGATGGTGGAGATGATAATGGTGATGATGGTGATGGAGATGGTGAAGATCGTAATGGTGATGATGGCAATGGAGATGGTGAAGATGATCATGGTGATGGAGATGGTAATGGTGATGGTAATTGTGATGGTGATGATGGTGATGGAGATGGTGGTGATGGTGATGAAGATGGTGGAGATGGTAATGGTGATGATGGTGATGGAGATGCTCGAGGTGATAGTTATGATGGTGATGGTGATGGAGATGGTGGAGATGGTAATGGTGATGATGGTGATAGTGATGGAGATGGTAATTGTGATGGTGATGGAGATGATGATGATGGAGATGGAGATGTTGGAGATGGTGATGGTGGTGATGGTGATGGAGATGAAGATGGTGGAGATGATCATGGTGATGGTGATGAAGATGGTAATGGTGATGGTAATTGTGATGGTGATGATGGAGATGGAGATGTTGGAGATGGTGATGGTGATGATGGTGATAGAGATGATCGTGGTGATGGTGATGAAGATGGTAATGGTGATGGTAATTGTGATGGCGATGATGGAGATGGAGATGTTGGAGATGGTGATGGTGATGATGGTGATAGAGATGATGATGATGGTAATGGAGATGGAGATGGTGAAGATGATCATGGTGATGGAGATGGTAAGGTGATGGTAATTGTGATGGTGATGGTGGTGATGGAGATGGTGGTGATGGTGATGGAGATGGTGGAGATGGTAATGATGATGATGGTGATGGAGATGCTCGAGGTGATAGTTATGATGGTGATGGTGATGGAGATGATGGAGATGGTAATGGTGATGATGGTGATAGTGATGGAGATGGTAATGGTGATGGAGATGGTGATGATGGAGATGGTGGTGATGGTGATGGAGATGAAGATGGTGGAGATGATCGTGGTGATGGTGATGAAGATGGTAATGGTGATGGTAATTGTGATGGTGATGATGGAGATGGAGATATTGGAGATGGTGATGGTGATGATGGTGATAGAGATGGTGATGATGGTGATGGAGATGGAGATGGTGGAGATGGTAATGGTGATGGTGATGATGGTGATGGAGATGGTGGAGATTGTGGTGATGGTGGTGATGGTGATGATTGTGGTGGTAGTACATTGATGAAGTAAAAAATAATTTAGAGAAAAATCATATATATACACATATACTACATAAATATATGAAGAAAATACCAAAGTACATCGGAAACATCAGCCATACTGTTTTGGTGGTAGGATTGCTACAAGCAATTGTGAACTCATAGGTTTGCTCTCTTTTTACTATTTTTTGAACATGACATATTTCTTGCATACACAACTTCTATAATGGGTGTTTGGTGGGCAACTCTACACAAGGTAAGGAAAGGGGACAGCTGTGGCCATAGGGAGCTGCAGAAGGTCTACTTGAAACAAACGGAATGTGTACCTAAATGTGGAGAGCTGAAGAGAAAGAAGAGGTGAGTGATGCTGTCCACCCCTCTCCTCTGACCCTACCAATCCACCCAGTGACATCTGGACCTCACTACACTGGCTCTCAACTCTGGCTGCAGAATTAGTAGAATTGCCTAAGGAACTTTTAAAAATACACCTGGCAGTGCCACCACAGGCCAAGCAAATTGGAGTCTGAGGGAAGGACACAGGCACTGGGCAAATCCTCTGCTCCCAGGTCATCTTCAGGGTGGGAACCACGGCCTTGTGGGTTTCTTCATCTCGCATAAGGATGCCTCAGTGAAGACCCAGAAAAAACAGCAGAATCAAGAACCGCAACACCCCAAAGACGGATCTGTTTCTCTTCCTGCACCACTCAGTGGCCTTTGGGTGACGCAGGGCAGCCCTCACCCTGGCAGTGTGTCTCCCGCGTCCCATCTCTGCCTGACAACCCCCATCAACGAGTGATGTTCGGTACACACAGGGCACCGGCAAGAGCCCTGTGCAGTGCTGACCATGAATTATTCATCACCACTACCCCTCCATGCTCTCAAGATGGAGCCCACAATGCTGAGTCCAAGTCCAAAAATGTGGGAAAGTTTATTTATTTCTCCAAAACATTCCTGATTTGTAATGTGCTTTCTAAAAATGTTCGAGCTGACCAAGGCCTGCTATATTTAGCTACAGCATTTAAAAGAAATGCTCCTTACACTGTACAAGGCGGGCAATGAAATGCTTGAGTCTAGGAAAAACCGTTCCTTCAGGCTGGCCTCTTTCTACCCAGGAGTGGGGTGGAGCCTCCTTTTTGGTGGACAGGAATGGTCTCAGTGCTGGAGGGCAGAAAGAAAGAACTTTATTCATTTCCAAGGCCCCGAGTTCATAATGGCTAGACAGCCAACTCTGGGAAGTCTCATCTCGCCAGCCCATGCAAAGCAAGAAGCCACAGAAGGATCCCGCCTCCCCTCCAGATGGTGAAAATCATCTCTCCTGTAGTTTTCCTAAGATCCCTGCCATGCATAGCAGCTTATTTCACTTTTAGTTTCATGTTCAAACGGTTGGATCATCTCAAGAGATAAAACACTGAAACCAAGAGATAAAATGGATCCCAGTCTGCCCGGGTAGGAGGACTGGGAAAGTCAGGAGACTTCTGTTTCCTGCAGAATTCTACAACATGAGCAGAGTTCTTGGACCATGGTCTTGTACAGAATGGAAACATCACAAAGGAGGATAGAGGCCGTGTCTGTGTCCCGCAGTAAGGCCCACACTTTCCTGAGTGCTTTCTGGGCAGCAGGCATTTTGCATACAGCAACTAGTTCAACTCCGACAAGGCCCCAGGAGGCAAGATTGTTGTTCCCATTGTACAGATGAGAACAGTGCTGCTGAACAGCCATCATTTAATTTACTCCTTATGACTGCTCTATGAGGCAGTTGCTAATGTCATCTCCATCTTTACCAATGACAAAAGCTGGGAACGGCAGACTTAGGACTAAGAGCTGGGTCATCGGCCTCTCTCTGATGGGCTCCAAGTCCATGTTCAACAAGGCCAGTGTATCACCCTCCACCCAGTCACTGACTGGGAAGGAAATCAATAAGATGTTAATGTCAGGGACAGCCCCCTTTGCTAGGAAGAAGTGACTTCATGGATGACGTGAGGTACATAGCAGAAAGTCTGTCGTATTTGATGCTACATGTTGTTAGGACCTGAGTTCATGTTGTCAAAGTTGACGTGACCTTGTGAACGGCGGGATGCTGTCCTCCACCCTTCTAAGAAGTCTTGATGCAGAAACTGCCCCGAAGTCTGAGCACCTTCCCTGTGTCCTACTTCCAATGGACCTGAGCTTAGGACACTGTCACCAACTTGTGGCTGCGTGTCCTTAAGGACAGTGTAGCATCAGCAACATTCAGAACACTGTGAATGTTCTGGAAAAACTTTGTTTCAGATGCTCGACAAACAGATATGAAGCCAGGCATGATCATTTCCCTGCAGCCCTCCGGTCACTCATCTAGTCCTTCCCAGGCTCCGGGATGTAAAGGCAGAGGCTACATGGCCAGCGGCAGGCCCCTCAGAAGCTGAGTCTAGGCCCAGGCCCTGCCCACCCCATTGGGTCCCAACTTAGGGTCTGGAGCTATCTTCTCTTGGAAGCTTGCCAGGCGGAGAATCCAGTCGCCAGCTGAAGCGGCCAGTGTTGTCTGAGACAGGGCAGACCCGGCTCTTGCCACTAGTATATTAATGGTGTCATCGGTGCCACCAACTGGTCCCAGCCAGGCCCTTCCCCACCCCACCCTGTCTCAGCCCCTCCCTGAACCTGCAGGTGGACCCTACCTGGGCCCCCTTGTTGGCTGGACTTTCGGCAGGTTTCAGCCAATCAGAGGTGTTGGCCCAAGGCTGGAAGGTAAAGGAGAACGGAGGAGGGAGCATTTCTCCTCAGTTGACACCCTGGCTGGTCCCTGGTGATTTGTCCCACCCTGGCCTGTTCCACTGACCCATTTAAGTGGATTTCTATTTCCCACCAGGACCCTGATGACCAAATCTTTCCCCCACTGGTTCTTTTTTCCCCTCCTTCCCCACTGCCAGTATACAGACGCCAAGTTGGCTAGGCGCTCCCCCACCCGTCCTATTGCTTGGCAAAGTGTAGATCCTGAGACTGAATCCACACCTGGCTTGGAGCCACACAGTTGATGAGCCCAGAGCGATTGGTATTTGGATGCCCTTAGAAGGGACAGACTTCCCCCCAGTTCAGCCCAAGCCCCAGCGGTCATCATTGGTCAATGTACACAAGTCACAGTACCACCCAGGCCATCTGCCGGAGCCCTAGAGGACCAAGCATTTGAGAGCCCCAGGTGAGGCCAGCTGAAGACAGAATGTGCTGAGTGGCTGTTCAGGCATATTTCTTAAACTGCTTTAAATGTATATCAAAAGAATTTTACTTTTCTAAAAAATGTATGCCCTTTATTTTTAATAAAATCTTTGCTTATTACCACTGGTATTTTCACTCTATGAAACAACCTTTACTTCAGAGAAGACCCCAACCATCATGGAGATGGACGTGGTCATCATGCAGATGGGCATGCACAAAACCATGGCTCTCACTTGATTTTCTCACTCCTGGGTGCAACTGGTTGCAGGAAATGTCACCCAGTTTCGTGATGTTAACATTAGCTAATCTACGTCAGACAGGCTGGCTCTAGCTCTCAGCTGTGACAACAATTACATGTGGCTGATTCTGTAACATGCACATGAATATATACGCCCCCTTCGCATGAAATGGCAGAGACCACCCTGAGTCCCCTGTCAGAGAGGCGCAATTATATCTGAACAGGGCTAATCAGGTCCTGCTCAGGTTCTCAAAAATTCTATGATACAGTGGGGACCCAGGAGGCCATTAACTTCTACAAGAGCCAGCAAATATGGGTGGCCAGGCAAAGCCAGGCCCTTACCAACACCTCTGTGCTTATAATTGTTCTGGAAGGAAAGTTCTCAAAAATGATAGGTCTTCCAAAAGAAAGTCTTTGTTAGCTTCACTCCAATAACACAAAAGATAAGTACGTTATCCCCGCTTCAAACCACATAGAAAAACAAAATCATAGCGCTACATGAAAATTATAGGGGAAAATGTATAGAAAAACAAAATTTTTCAAATAGTATCAACACTAGGGTTAATTTGAAAGGACTCAGAACTTGATCTGAGCAGAAAAGGTACATTTCTGAGCATTCCTGTGTGCAGAATAAATACACGCATATACACACATACCCACATATACATAGGTATCTACATATTCAAAGTGTACAGGTATACATATGAATATACTTATTGTAATCCATGTTACAATCAGTGTAGCATGTGTTGGGAGGGTGTAATCAGGGCTTGAATCAAAGACGATTTACAAAAAACAATCTGTTATCCTTTGTTTTAATGAGGGCAGAGACTCATACCTTCAGAGTCTGAGAGTGGAATGATATGCTTGCTTCTGGTTTATCCTAAATACAGCTCAGATTTTGTTTTAATTAGAAGTAGAAACTGATTTTTGGTCCTCTTAAGCCATAATCTTAAGCCAATGATTAAATCTGGAACATTGGAACAGTTATTTGAATGAGTAAGACCCAAAGCCCTCTTTTTCGTTCAGCAGGAAAGAATACACACGAAATTGTATGGATTACACAGAAAATGACCTCACTGTCTATTTCTTGAAGCTTTTCTAAACCAGATGAAAGTGAGGATTAGAAAGAATTTCTCTTCATGTGTATATAAACATGCAAAGTAGATACATACTCCTGCATTTTTTTCTGGGCCATAAAAATAATGTTTATACAGTACTTTTTTGAATTGTAACTCTAAGATGCAATCCTTTTAGAATAGTAGTATTAAATGATTTGCTTCTTCAAATCATTTGCCATCACAAATCACCAAAAACATACAAGATAGCATATCAGACATAACAAGGACAAAAAAATTGAAAACTTACTCAAGACAGTAGAATCATTCCCCTTCCTTTCCGAGAGCTTCTCTTACGGGTCTGTGTTTACCCCTCAGAAGCCAGAGGCACCAGAGACTGACACAGTCCCCATCTAATCCCATCTCCTCTTTCCCAGCCCACTGTTTGTGTATTTCCTCACAGTAACCCATTGAACCAGTCACTGAGAGGTTAATGAAAAGACAACTTTATTCACAGAGGCTGAGAGTTTGGGATAACAAAATATCCAATGACAGCCCGTCCACCACACAAGTTAATCCGCGAGGCTGGATCTTAACACCGGATCTTACCGAAGTTCTTCAAATCAAAGGTTCTCTGCAGCTCCTGGAAGACTCACTACTGGCTCTGGAAAAACCCAGTTGTGGAAACATTTCTGGGTCAGCAGCCCAGGGTGCCTCATGGCTATGAAAATGCATCTTCAGAAAGTCAGCTCTGTGCCTGCAGATTATTAATGACCACGCCTGCCAGGAAAGTTCTTTCCGGCATACTGACCAGCAGGCCCTCTTGACTTAAACTTTGTAATCATTTTTTATACAAGTCCTGGGAACTATTTTTTAAATTATTTTTAAAGACTCTAGCTCCCAGCCTCTCTCCAAGAATTCATGCCTTTCTCACATCGGATTAAATAAAAGTGACTTGGAGATTCAGGAACGTAAGTTTCAGAACCCCAGAGATAACCTAACTAGAGGTACTGTAAGAGCCTGGGTGCTTCTCCCCTAAGTTCTAAGCTCAACTAGGGAGGCTGCAACAATCTCTATTTTCTTAACCAGGTCTTTGTTGCAGAGGCCCCTCCTGCCCCTGACTGCTGTCACTGTAAGGTGCTCTGGTAACTTCAGCTTCCAGGCCTGCCTGGTAGGGGTGTGGAGGGAAAAACAGGCCCAGGCTGGGAGTGCAGGAGGCTGGGCATATCTGAGCACCCTGCTATGTCCTGTGCCCTCTGTGGTCCAGAGCAGCCCCCTCCCACAGACACCAGAAGAGCCCCTCTCCAGTTCTCCAGCTGCTTCTGGTTTGCAAGCCACATTTGACTGTTTGATTAAATGTTGTCTTTCACTCATGATCTGGAAGATATAGCAAAACCAAACCTGAATCTTAAAACCCAATCTTAAAATCTCTAACCTTGTCCCAGGCATAGTCCCTCTCCCCACACACCCTTCCCAGTTCCTATTTGTTGAAATCTTTTGATTTCTAAAAAATAAAAGCAAAAAGATAGGATCTCTGCTGTGGATAGCTATGTGCATTATACAGCCTGCCCAGCACGTGTATTGACGTGTTGACTAATGAGCTACCGCAATGCAAGGTGCCGTATCATACGGGTGAACACTCCTCACAGAGGTTGTTCATACAGATGTTTGCGAAGGGCAATGTTTACGGTGAAAAAAAAAAGAGTTAAGGATTTAGGCAAAGAATAAAGCGTGTTCCTTTTACCGTCTACAAAGAAATTAAGAGGAAAATTCTCTATTTAAAATAAGCATTACTGCTGTGGGTGGTTTCTCAGCTTCCACTTAACATGGGTGTAAATCCTTACCAGGCACAGGAATCCTGAGAAACAAAGGTGATCCCTGGTATCCCCATAACTGGACCTCAGGGACAACCCAGCTGTGAACACCCACCAGTCAGATGGGCTCAAAGCCAAATTCTGGGCCACACAGCGACAGCTGACCCAGGGATGCTCAGACTGGGGCTCCCAGGTTCAAAGGACCACACTGAGTCTGTTATTCCGGCTAGGCTGTTTGCTGGGCCCTCCTGTGAGGACACACAGGCCCTGTGGTAGGTGGAAGATGAGGCATTTAGACCAGTCAGTGAATGCTCTTCTTCCCGCAGCTGGGCGTCTTTGATGCCTGTGGCCCTGCTGAGACCAGTCTTTTAAATCCGGGAAGGAAGCCTGGATGGGTGGCTGAGAACGTCCCCTGGCCTTGGAAGCTGGCTCGCATACCCACCTGCGTGCAGAAGTTTGTAGCACTTTCCGGAACCCATACACCTTCCAGGCAAAGGTCGTTTTAAAAGAATGTGACTCCTTCCCCTCAGTGGCAGTTGTGGCCTGCTGCTCAGAGGAGGGTCAGAGCAGGGCGGGGCAGGGAAAGGAACCCCACCACTGTCGGCTTCACTGGAAGTGGAGCACCCTGTCGGGGAGCTGCAGGGGGAAGTACGAGAAGAATGGGATTCCCAGCTGGTAAAAGCGGCCCTGGACGTGCGGGTCGAGCATCAGGGAAGCGTTGAAAGGCGGGCAGAGGCTGGAGGAGGCAGCCAGAAGCGAGGCGCCCAGACAGCCGCTGGGCCCCGGCTTGGCGCCCCCTGGGACCGGGTCCCCTCCGGCCGGCTTCTGGCCTTGCCTTCCCGCCAGGATGCTGTCTATGCTGAAGCTCTTGGACTTGTCGGAGGAGCTCTTCGGGGAGCCGCGGGAGGCAGGGCGCAGAGGGGACCCCGCGCCGTCCACCGTGCCCTCCAGAGTGCGCGCTGGCGGGCCGACCTCCGCCGCCTCTGCGCGCTGGGCAGGGTCACCCGCAACCTCGTCTGGGGACGCAGGCCCGGGCCAGCAGAGGGGCGCGGGCGGAGAGGGGCCTTCCGGGAGGGGCGAGGGGCGCGCGTGCGCTCCCTCGTGGCGGGGCCTCGCCGGGCCCGAGCCTCCTGCCCCGCTGCCCGCCTCGGGCTGCGCGTCGGTGCCGCTCTCGTGGGACTCGGTGCGGACTCGCTTGGCCTCCGGGCCTCCAGGGCCCGGCTTGGGCTTCCTCTTCCGGCGGCGGTAGTTACCGTTCTCAAACATGTCCAGGCAGCGAGGGTCCAGCGTCCAGTAGCTGCCCTTACCCGGCCGCCCCTTCTCCCGCGGCACCTTGACGAAGCACTCGTTGAGCGAGAGGTTGTGGCGGATGCTGTTCTGCCAGCCCTGCCGGTTGTCGTGGTAGAAGGGGAAGCGGTCCATGATGAACTGGTAGATGCCGTTCAGGGTGACCCTCTGCTCGGGCGCGTCCTGGATCGCCATGGCTATGAGCGCGATGTAGCTGTAGGGCGGCTTCTGGGGGGGCTCGGCGCGGCTCGACGCAGCCAGAGCCGCAGCGGGGGTGAAGGCCAGAGGTAGCCCGGGTCTCTCGGGGCCGTACAGATAGAGCATGGGCGAGGCGCCCAGGGCAGGCAGCTGGGGACTGAAGAGGTGGCTCATGGCTGTCGGCGTGCGCTCCGGGCGAGGCGAGCGGCTTAGGGACTGTGCCCAGCGGCGCGAGGGCCCTCCCGGGGAGCCCACTGCGCCTCTGCCTCCAGCCCTGCCGCTCTCCCCTGCGGCTCCGCGTTCTGTCCCTTCCTCATGGCTTTAAAAATGTTAAATAATTGTTGTAAGTTTGCTATTATATGTTGACTTAGTGCTGGAAAATAAATTGTCTATGATAAACAGTCGTTGTGTTCTCAGCCCACCCACATTAATTAAAATTTCATTGCTGAAAAACTCCAAGCTTTTCCCTCCACGTGTCTTTTTGATACCAGCCAATCGGTCTCGGGGCTATTCCTTCATTTGTTTATAGAATTAGTCTGTTGATAAGTCCGCCCACCCAAGTTGAATCAAGCTGTGTTTATTTGGAAAAATTTCCGGGCACCCAATATATAAACGCGCTGATCTGATGTTTGAAATAGCACGTCCACCCCTTGACGCTGTAAGCACACACAGCCAGTGAGGCAGGATGTGGACAGTGGTGGCTGGGAGCAGGGTCTGCCGGCCAGGAAGGAGAGGTGGAGAAGGGGGTGGGGGTTCTTACTCCCAGCCTAGGGGAGCCCTGTAACCCCAAGGCCTCTCACAAAAGGTCCTTTCTTCTCCCAGGCTTAATAGGAGATGCAGAGGTGGCAATCTGGAAAAACGCTTTCCAGGTCCCTGAAGCCTTTTAGACATGGGGAGACAAGTCCATCTCAGAGGTCTGGGTACCTCCCTGGAAAGACATTTGGTGGTCCCTGTAGGAGACAGCCACTCTCCAGGGACCTAATATCAGAGGACCCTCTCCCCTACAGAGCTCACTGGGGGTGGGGGGGTCAGAGGAGTGGAAGTGGACCCCAGGAGCCCAGTCCCTGTGGAGAAGGCACTAGCCACCTGGCAGCTGGAGAGGGCAGGGTACCTGGTGGGGAAGGTTTCAAAATAAATGCATTTGGAGAGTTGGGGGGAAATTAGGGTCTCTGTAGATGGGCTAAGGTTGCAAGCAGGGAACACCATAAAAGGGGAACGTGGCAGCTGGCAGGAGAGCTGGTATTTGTGAATGCGGGTCTTTGGCTTTATATTCTGTGCCTTCCTGTTTATATCAAGGAGGGGGTTATAACAACTTTACAAGTGCATGCAGCTGGCCCGTGATTACATTAAGCATTTGGGAAGCCTGGCTTGCCCTCCCCCCACCCTCCCACCCTGGGGTGTAAGCACCCCCACCCTTCTAGTTTTACATTTAGCCACGTCATGGTTTGAGTCAAAAATCCTGAATGATGCAGTCTCAGGAGGAGGGTCCCTCATCCTACTGCAGCCGCTGGGGAAGGGGCTTGCAGGCATAACCCAACTGCTTCCTGTTTGCAACCTTCCCTGAATATTTTTTAAAGAAAATAAAAAACACTTGGGATGGCTGAATTAGTGTTTCGTTGAATAAATTGGTGGGCCATACGGAAGAGGAAGGGGTGAGGACAGGGCTCACCCAGGGCTCACAGAGAGAAGTGTGGAGATGGGGAAAGCACACTAATGGTGCCGGGGGAGTGTCTGCCCCTGCCACCATCACAGAGAGATGACACGGGCTGGGGACTGATTCTAAGTGCTCAGGTAGCCAGCACAGAAAAGTGGAAAAGTGGGGGGTATCCTGTTCCAAAACAGGGTACCCAGAGTTTCTCCAAGGGGAACCCCAACGGATGGAATAAATAGACCACAGGAGCAAATAAG
Source organism: Loris lydekkerianus (assembly GCA_963574355.1). Classification (NCBI taxonomy): domain Eukaryota; kingdom Metazoa; phylum Chordata; class Mammalia; order Primates; family Lorisidae; genus Loris; species Loris lydekkerianus. The sequence goes on along the minus strand of CAUYPK010073420.1, from coordinate 29,810 downwards.
TTTGAAATACCAAAAAGGAAGTTGAAATCAGCTTCTGAAAAACCGGTTTGGGTGCAGGTACAGCTTTAGGGAGCGCGGGACAGACCCCCGCCCCCACCTCCAGGCCTCTCTCCAGCGAGATGCATTCTACTTAGGTCAATTGCCAAGGGCAGCCCAGCCAGGAGGTCCAGGTCCCGGGGTTGACCCTCTGACCAGGAGGGGCTGGGTATTGTCCTCTTGGGACTCCTCCGTGCTCACCTTCGCACCCCCTTCAATCCTGGGGTGAAAAAAGAACCTTTGCTATCCGCGGCCCCGCAGTCCCCCCGGATGACCCAACCTCTCCAGAACAGCGAGTTCCAGCAACCTCAAGTTTGGATCCAGCTCCCAATTTCCCGCCTTTATGCTCCCCGGAACAGACACACATCAAAAAATGAACCGTTAACCCTACACAACCCCTTCTCCCACCTTCAAGCCCCAAACCCCTCCTGGAAGTCCCCAGCACTCGAAGTCCAGCACGCACTGCCCTGCCTCTCCCGAAATGCGCGCTGTTCCGGGCGCGTCTTCTAAACTCCAAGGCAAATCCGAGCTTGAGTTCATACAACAATAAACAGCGCCCAATTTGGTCATGGGCGGACGCGGGCGGAGACACACGCAGCTGATGGGCCGGACACAGATAGTAACCAGGAAAAAAATACCCGAGTTCCAGGCGCGGTTTGGAGGCGCACACCCAGCCGGTGCGTTTGCAGAACTTTGCACAATCTCCAGGTGATCCCAGCTGCAGAACTTCGATGTCGGCGGTGCCTCAGCCGGTTCCAGCACGGAGATAAATTCTGGGCTCCCAGGTGAAGAGTTTGTAACTCGAGCCTCCGAGGGGACACTGTTGGAAGGAACCCCGCTGGGGCGCGTCTCAGCGTTTCCGGGGAGCGCAGGCACAAGACCTGCCTCTGAGAACAGATGCGCCCTCGTGCGGAAGCTCGGTGGGCTGAGGACAGCTGTGGCTGGGCCGGGGACAGCCGAGCCTGGGAGTCAGCTGGGTGGAGTGGGCGTCCCAGGGAACCAGATGAGAACACTGAACGTTCCTTGCAGGTTATAAACCCAGATGCCGAGCCTGGGAGACAGCTGGGCGGAGTGGGTGTCCCAGGGAACCAGATGCGAACACTTCCTTGCAGGTTATAAACCCAGCACAGCGCCTGCCTGGTCAACTCCGGAGTGAGAGCCGGTCTCTCTGGATCCAGGGCTGGGGCCCAGAAGAAATTGGGCTCAGCCCAGGATGAGGGCAGACATATGGCCCACACCATTTATTCAAAGTGCCATTCCAGGTCCTGGGAAAAGGCAGATGTTCACTCCATCCCAGGGAGACTGGTGGGAACTCAGGCATTGAGGAAGAAAGGGTGGCTGAGGTGGCTCCTCTCACAGAACCCCCATCCACCTCCCCTGCTCCTCCCCAAAATAAAAAGACACCCAAGTTAACAATGATCTGTGTCACTTTTCCAAGTATAAAGACACTTTGCGATTTTTATGTGTGTGTGAATAAATATGTATGTGTAATTCCTGTGTGTGCCCTCAGCTTGAGTAGAGCCGGGAAGAATTCTGGACTCAGCCTCAGTCATCCCACACATGCACCAAACACCTTAGACAAACATGATAATAATGATAATATCAGAAACTAAGACGTATTGATTTATTCCATCCTCACAGTAACCTAAGAAATAGGGTTTATCATTCCCATCTTGCAGACCAGGAAACTGTAATCTGGTAAATGACCCTGCCTCAGGTCTCCGGTGAGACAGTGTTCCAGGGACAGAAACACAATGGTATTCTAACACTCAGGGCCCTGGGGAAGTTCTCTTGTTAATCCTCACAGTGTTTATGAGAGGCACAGGGGATAGGGTCACCCATTTGACAGATGACAAAACTGAGGCTGGGCATAGCACATCCCTAGACCATGAGGAACCGGGATTAGAATCCACGTGGTTGTCCCCCAAATGTGGGTGCTCTGGGCATGTGCCTCGTGACTTTATAAATAGGAACCCCCAGAGTCCTCACTTAAGTCCCACTAGTACCTCTCTCCTTCCCTTCTCTTTTCTTCTTCTTGGAAAAGGGTGGGAGAATTCCAGAGCTGGGGGCACAGGGATCTCTGCTACTTCTCTCAGGGAAGTGAGCCTGAGTCCCAGCCATGGGGAGCATGTCGGCCTGTCTGTCTGGGTCAGCCGATGCTTAGTGGGGCCCAGAGACCAGAGCAGGGTTTTCCAAATGACCTCTTTATAGCTCACTTTGTTTCCAGAAATGACTGAAAGGCTCCAAACAGGAGTGGGAGAGCATGGTACTGCCCCACCCAAAGCATAATAGGTGTGTATGCAGATAATTGAGGCCAAAGGGTCCCTTTTCCTCTGTTCTCCAAGTAAGTCCCAGTAGCTGACAATGAGCACTTACTATGCACAGGGTGCCACAGAAGCACTTCACCAATCTGTGTTAGATTGGTTAATCCTCATGCTAGCCCTATTAGAAGAGCCTATCATTTCCTCAGTTGAGAAACCAGCCCAGAGAGCTTCTGATAATGTGGCTGAGGCCACACAAAAGCGTTTGGCCCATTTGCAAGGGCCTCAGCTGGTGCGAGTGGATTCCACCTTAGAGAGAAAGATGGCACTGGGGAGGCTGCCTGTAAAAACCCTGTGAGGCTTGAGATGGGTGAGACGGGCCAGAGGACGGCTGGAGAGCTCAGGCCCAGTGTCCTGGGCAGAGCCTACAGGTCGGGGAGCTTCTCTGGACACTGGAAAGGGGGAAGCCTCCCAACTCCATCCCCTAAAGGTCCTGGGATTCCAGCACCCTTGCCAACTGCATCCCATTTAAGCTTTTCACACATTTACGGGCCCAGGATTAAGTCCCCACAAGCCTGATACTTGAAAAAAAAAAAAAAAACTATTACTCTGGGCTGAGCACAGTGGCCCATGCCTGTGGTCCCAACTACTCCAGAGGCTGAGTCAGGAGAATCGTTGAAGCCCAGGAGTTCAGGCTGCAGTGACTGGACAAAACAAAAACAAACCCACAACACTGCTTTCAGGATAGTGCAGGGATGATGAAAAAGTCAAGCACAAATTAAAGGTGAGTGGCATCTTCCCAGACATGGTGGCTGTGCCTGACAGCAGCTGCCAGCCTTCCCAACTCCCCTGAAACATTCCACCCCCTTCCCTACATGCCCCTGTCAAAAGCAAACATTTCAAACGCCTTGTCGAGCTGAGGCCAAGCAAGGAAGAGGCAGGCAGGGAATGCTCCTTAAAGTTTGGGAAAACATTCCAAATATGTGGTGTGGGGAGGTGGAGGGGTGGGGCCTCTGGTGGCTGTGACCCAGCCTGTCCCACTCACCTGGAACGGAGGACTGGACCCTAGAACCCCCGCCATTCCTAGCCTAAAGTAAAAAACCACAGCTCTCTGAGTGGCCTACCTTTGTGAGTCAGAAGGAGTGCACTGTCCAAGCCTGAGCCTCAGCACACATCCTGAGCTATGCTCAGCGTCTCCATCATCACCTACCAACAATAAGTCCCCAAGAGCCAACTGTGCCCAACACCACCTCCCTTTCCCAGATTTGGGGAATGAGGATCAGGCAGCCATCCCAAAGCCAACAGGGTGCTTTCCATGGGTAAACTGGGGACTCTGAGTGCAGCTCACAAGCCTCTCCCAGCACCGGCAGTGACCCCCGGCAGTCCTGGGGTGAAGGGGAGGAGAAGGACCCCCAAAGATTTATGAGCCAAGGGCCTTGTTCCCAGGACCCTTCTTCATCTTCTTCTCACTAACTTTTGACTTCATTTCTAGGTAGCAGGGGGTTGACAACAGGAGCCCAGCTGTACCCAGAAGGAAAGTGTGGGCAACCCTGGTCTCTGGTCATTTAACAGATAAAATTAGGCCAGGGAGGAGAGCTGGTTTGTGCACGCAGCAATATGTGGTCTCCTAATTTCTAACCCAGTGCTGAAGCAATTCCTGGATGCACATCGCAGCAGGATTGGCATCTGCAGGGATGGCCCACCTGATCCAGGACAAGGGGGCCATGTAGCCCCAGACCCAAGCCTCTTCTCAGAAAGGCCTAGGTATGGTTGGACATCACAGTCCCTTGTCCTGAAGGCTGGGAGCTTGGGGCTTAGCCTCTGAATCTTGCAAGAAGCCCGATTCTACAGGGTTACTCCAGCTGCTGCCTTTCTGGGTATAGGAATGGGGATATGAGGGGCACTCAGAGGCCTTGAGGTCTCTCCTAGTGGCCCAGATCTGTTAAACTGGGCTGTAGAGAGAGGCTGGGACACTGGGTTAACTCTGTGGGACACAGTCTCGGTGGTGCTGCTCAGGCTGCTTTCCTTTTTTTTTTTTTTTTTTGCACTGTCTTTGCGATCTGCCCATCCATATCTTCTTATTGGGTCAGGAAAGAACATGGTTATTGCACAGGCAGCAGACATGCAGGGAGGCTGCCAGACTGGGCTGCCGGACCTGCCCAGCCTGCTGGGGGAGCCCCAGGCTGAGGTGCACCCATTGTGCCTGCAGAAGGCCCGGGCTGAGCAGAGCTCTGAGCTGCCCACACAGGTAGGCTCCTGCTACCTACCCACATCCACCCCAGTCCCCTTAGCCTCTGACTGAGGGTGTCCCAAAGCTCTGGGGACTGATACGCTGCAGGGGACTGGCTCCCTACCACTTGTGAAGGCCTGAATAAATCCCAAAATACAACTGCCCAGTCCCAAGAGAATAGAAGGACTCTCCCCTAACTCCCATCTCACCCCATCCCAGCCCTCCCCGTAGGGGCCTCCACAAGGGGTAGGAGGGACATTCTGGAACTGCCACCCCCACACCCCAGGGACTTCCCTAAGACGCCTCCCTGAAGGTGCAAAGGCCCAGTGTGCTGAGCAGTCCGGGCTCCCTTACGCCCACCACAGCTCACTCCTGTACTTCCAATGTGTGCCTCCACCTCATTCATTGAGCATCTAAATCTTAACGTGAAGGCAGCTTTTTCAGGGACAACTCTTTGAAACAGAGTTGAAGGGGAAGGACACAGCCAACTTGCTTAGTTAGGGTGTAGAGTCCAACTACTTCTGGGGCAAATAGCAGGGAAAGCAGGAGCAAAATGAAACCAGAATAGCAGAAGGGGGCAAGGAGCTCAGGCCACATTATTCTGCACGGAAGAGACAGTCTCCCCCCCACCCACCTCCTTGGCTTCCTCCTGCTTCCTGTTGTTCATTCAGCCAAAGCCCACCTGGTCTGGGGCCTGCAGAAAGCCAAACACCCAGGCACCTGGGCTCCTGTACCTTCGGAAAAGGAATAAAACTGTAGCCATTGCATCTTAACTACTCACCACCTCTGGGGCCACAGATTGAAAGAATCTGTGTCGCACATATGGGGAAAATTATTATGCTTCCATTTCCCCTAATTCTGTTTCAACGTAGCATAGAGATAAAATATCATGCTTAAAACAACACCACCACCACCCAGATTACGTTCAGCATCACTGCATCAAGCAAAATCACCTTTAGCAAAATCCTCATCTCCTGAGATGTTTTCACAAAGAATTTCACCCTTGGCAAAGAACAGCTCACCTGCTGGGGTGGGAATTGGTGGAGCTCTGGTGGCAAAATTCTCCTGGAGAGGCCAGCGGGGAATTGTAGGTTTCAGCCAGTAAAACAGATCGCAAAGCCTTTTCCCCAGCCACATAGCTATGTGCTATTAAAAATTTAAAAGATGAGAGATAATAAAATTGAAAAAATAATATCTCTATTAGGTAACATTGTGAAAAAGTTAATACACTTAGAACTGTGAGAGCACTGTAAATTATTTTTGAAGGATAATGGGGTTTTAATTTTGTTCACTGCAATTAGGTTAAAGATTTAGAAATAAAATTAAGAAGTGTCTGAAACACTCTCCAATCTAAGCTCTCTCCAATTTAAGCTCTCTCCACTAAATGGGATGGACGTTAAATGCTGGAGAATCAATCACTCTCAGACCTTCACCGGCCCAGTTGAAATTTTCTGGAAAACCATTAAAGTGGGCAAGGAAGTCCACATTTTAGGAAATTGAGGAGAAAGAGCCCTCACCCTGGGTTGCTGTTAGCAAATGGGAGCTCTTTATTCTTCCTGCCTTGGTGTCCTAAATTAGGGACAGCTGGACCCTGAGATGGAGTGGCACTGTTTTGACAACTGGCATGTTTTTCTGCGTTTTAATAAAACGCACTACAACAAGCTCACCAACCTTTAGGCAACCAGGTCCCACCAGGCTGGTTTCTCGAATTGCCTCCAGGAAAAAAAAAACCAGGTAGGATTTTTAAAATGAATCAGAAAGCATTTTCTGTCGCTAAACAAGACTATAGGTGACCGCTCCCATTCTCCTTTGACCATCTTTATATATCTGTACAAATACCCTCCTGTGTAACAAAAATAACCCAAACAGGTAGGTTTGCAAACACACCTGTTTTAAAAAACTGCAAGAACACAAACACTGTCGGATTTTGGGCAGAAAAACAACATGGGTTTATTTTAAGGTAAGTACAACAGTTAAGACCACATAAGACAAACACGAATGAAGTTTAAAAAATTTTTTTTCTGTAGAAATACTCAGGGTGGAATCTACTATACAAAACAATCACACTTTGTCAATAAAAAGTATCAGATACTTGACTCCTTTTTCCACCAACAAATAATAATAATAAATTATTTTCTTGTTTTGTAAAGATCTACAACTGGGGGGATTATATCTTGTAATTGTACGGGAGACAAAACCCACATGGGTTTTTCGAATTCATTTTGGCAGTTAGAAATGGTCGGGCAAGATGAAAAATTATCCAGTGAACTCAACTTTAAATATTATATTAATGGCTCTGAACATCAACAACAACAACAAAAAAAAATAGCCTGATTACAAATTCACACATTTGTACAGCACGGTTAGAGAAATTTAAAATTACACACAGCACATACACGATCTATAGAGACCCCCATACACCTGTGGAGGTCTCTACAGAGAGTCATTAGTGGATCGCTGTGGGATTTGGTCCATAACTTAATTTTTTAAACCTCAAGTGGAGCAGAGCACAGCCATGCTGGGAGGGGAGGGAGATTTTAAACACAATATTCATTTCGTTGGGCTGCCTCCCTTTAGAGGGGCTTCCTGGGATCCCAGAAACGGGGCGGCGAATAAAGTTACCTGCACGCTCCGCACACCGCCGAGGGCTGCCGAGGGCTGGCGCGCCCGCGCTCTCCGCTCCGGGTCTGAGAAAAAGTTGGTGGGCAACTTTATGTTCCTGCCTTCGTCTCTGCAGCCTCAAGTGTCTGAGAGGGTCGGGTCTGGGGAGCGAAGCCGGAGCGGGCAGGGGCAGGCGCGGGCCTGGGACGGGTCAGTATTTGGTGCAGTCGTAGGAGTAGGGGCCTGCGTGGCGGTAGAGGGACGGCGCGGCCCTGTAGGGCAGCTGACAGCTCGAGTTGCCGCTCACCTGGGACTCCCCGAGGGTAGAGTTCTCAATTCCCAGCCGGTGGGAGTTGAACATCTCCCGGACGTTGGGGAAAGTTTGCTGCTGGGCAGAGAACGTGTGGCCAGGGAGGTGGCTCAGGTCCCCGCTGTGGTTGAGATACCAGGAGGCCGCCTGGGCCGCGGGCTGCGGGGCAGGCTGGGGCTGGGGAGCCGGCGGGGGCGGCGGCGCCTGCGGGTGGTGGTGGCCGTGGTGCTGGTGGTGGTGGCCCGCCGCAGCGAGCGCGCCCTCCTGGCCTGCGGCGAGGTTGAGGGCGCTCAGCGGCGACGTGGGGCCGCTCGGGTGGTCCGAGAGGGCCTCGTCCAGGGCGGGCGGGACGCACATGTGCGCTGGCCTGTCGGCCCCAGTGTACAGGCTCATGGCGCGCATGCTGCACTGGTAGCCCCCGGCGGGCCCGGCCTCCAGGCCCTGGGCGCAGGGCTGGCCGTAGGCGGCGGGCGGCGCGGCGGCGTAGGGCAGCGCCAGCGGCTGCACCACCAGGCCCGCGCGCCCGGCCGCCGGGCTCAGCTCGCCGCCCGGCGGCGACGTTCGCAGGGTCATGATGTTCTCCACGCTGAAGCCGGGCAGCCCGTTGGGCACCGCGGCGTGGTGCTCGGGCAGCGAGCCGTCGGGGGAGGCGGCGGGCGTGGAGGCCGCGCTGCGCGGGCTGCCCTGCAGCGCGCTCTCGGGGCTCAGCGTCTCCACCTTGGTGATGACCGGCAGCGCAGGGGACGCCGCCTCGCTCTTGACGACCACTTTCTTCTCGGCCTCTTTGGGGGCGTCCGCTAGGGGGGGCCCGGCCGGGGCGCCCTTGGACGCCGGCGGGGGCGGCTCCTTGAGGTGGGCCCGCTCCTCCCTTTCCTTGGGCACGTCCTTCTTTTTGAAGCGCCGGCGGCGCCGCAGGAAGCTGCCGTTCTCGAACATGTTGTAGGAGTCCGGGTCCAGCGTCCAGTAGCTGCCCTTGCCGGGCTTCTTGTCGTCCCGCGGCACCTTGACGAAGCACTCGTTGAGCGAGAGGTTGTGGCGGATGCTGTTCTGCCAGCCCTGCTTGTTCTCGCGGTAGAAGGGGAAGCGGTCCATGATGAACTGGTAGATGCCGTTCAGGGTGACCCTCTTCTCGGGCGCGTTCTGGATGGCCATGGTGATGAGTGCGATGTAGCTGTAGGGCGGCTTCACCAGGTCCTTGGGCGCCGCGGGCTGGTGGTGGTGGTAGGGCGCGTAGGAGCGGCCCATGCCCGCGCCGTACTGCTCCGGGTGGCCCGAGTAGACGCCCATGGGGCTGCCCACGCCGCCGTAGCTGCCCGCCGCCCGGTAGTAGTTCTGCTCGCTCAAGTAAGGCACCACTCCCAGGGCGTTGGGGTCGGACACGGAGTAGCGCGCCTGCATGCTGCGTCTGCGACGGCTCTGCACCGCCTGCACTCACGGACCGCGGCCGGGGGAGCGAGGAGGCCCCGGGGGAGAGAGAGGGGGGAAGGGAGCCGGCGGCGCAGCCCCGGGCCCCGGGGCGCTGGGCGCGAGGTGCGGCGGGCGCGGCGCGGGCCGAGAAGGGCGCTCGCGTTCAGCGGACTGGGCGGTTCTGCATGCTGCGGGGCGCGCCTCGGGCGAGCGCAGCTCCGGGCCCTGCTCCCTCGCGAGCTCTCGGGACCCGGCGGGTGGCAGCCGGGGCGGGCGGGCGGGACTGAGCCGAGGAGACGCCACGGGCCGGGTGAACCGAGGCTGGACCCTCCGTCCACGAGAGGAGGGGGGAAGGTGGTTCTGCAAGCCGCCCAGCCAGTCGGCAGCTCTGAGGGTCCGCGAGCCGGGGTCCAGAGTGGCTGCCCTGCCGAGCCCGGAAAAAAGAGGCAAAGTCCCTTTTAGGGATTGGGAAAAGTTTCAAAAGTCGTCTTGCTGAAAGCGAGTTTTTACTTTCCTCAGGCCACGCCCTCTCCAGGAACTACGGACCAATCACCCTGCAGCTGCTGGGAGTTTGCACCAATCAGGGAGAGGAGCGCCGGAATCCGTCGGCTCTAAGACCCAGCCACAAGCGCCAGGCTTTTCTGCAGCTCAGTCTCAACTTGGAAAGACTTTTTAAAAAGGAGTTACAGCTTACTAAGATTTATTTTATTATCACATTTTGGTTAATGGGCCCACATATCCAGAACAAAAACAAAGCGACGTTCCTTTACAAAAGAAAACACAAATTAGTTTGAAACACAAAATGGAATTGCTTAATGTAGTCAAATATCTCCCCCAAAGATCTTGCAAGTAGCAAAAGTTCCGGGACAGTTTTCTTATTAATGAGTGATGAAGCGAATAATTAGATTTCCTAATTATCGGGGCCTGAGTGTAATGGATTCAAAGCAACGTGCTGCATTGGGATGGCAAGGGCCTCCGCTGAACGTTGTCCTTATTTAATCAAATAATCGTCACCGGTGAGTTTCCAGGTTCAGGGCCGTCAAGGATAAACTGTAAAGGTTTGAGAGGCAAAGGATAGACACCGAGTCCTCCTTGCCCCCAAATTAAATTCTCAGGACTCCCAAAAGGAGTTACCAGACAGGAGGAGCAGGAAGGTAGCAACGTCCTGAGAATTTAATACTCTAAATTCGCCTCGAATTCGGTAGATCATCCGCGCCACCATGGGCAGTTTTGTGGAGTTTGGGGAAGGGTGCGCAGAACTCTGCTCCTTTCCCGCTTTCCTCCTCGGAGCAGACCCTCGCTGCCCACCAACTCCAGCTTCGCTCTCTCCTGCTGCTAGGTATAAATTCCCTTTGACAAACAGACCTCCGCACTCCCCAAAGACCGGAACAATGCAGCGACCCGCCGGGCCCAGGCAGAGCCCGAGTTCCTCGGCCCGGGCGAGAGGAAACCCGAGCTTGTTTTCCGCCGGTGCTTTCCCCGAAGACGCGCGTAATTACGCGGCACACCGCGGGCTCGGAGCGTGGACGCTTCCCCCGCCGGCGCCTGTGGCTGACACCGGCCCCGAGGCCCAGTTCCCTCCAAATCCCCGCTGGGGTCCTCCAAGTTAAGTTCCCATATTTTAGTCTTTTTTGTTCTGTTGGATTTTGATGAGTTGGAGACAGCGCTCCGTGAGTGGACTGCGTGAGCAATTGCAAACGGTTAAAGACCCTCCAGGATTGTATTATTCAAGAGAGACTGGCCTGGAGGTCCTCAGGGAAGCTTTCTCCTTCCTTCTAGGAATCCGGGACAGTTTGTTTATTTGTGGACTGATTATTTACTCTTTCAACACCTCCAATAATCGGACCCCTTTTGCCCACTTCCCCTGAAGGGGTGGGACACCTCTTTACCCTGGCCAGAATTTTGGAAGTTGTTCATCCGCTCAGGTAGGGATTTAGATAACACGCTGTTTGTATTTCACGTCATCATCCGTCGTATTAGATTCCCAGCAAAAGGGTGTCAGAGTCTCCGCTGGCCACGGTCAGCTTTCAGGAGGTGTAGAAAAGACGTTAGGGACAGCTCACTCATTTCAAAAAACAAAAAAGAAGAAGAAAGTATGTGTACTTTGTCTCCTGATAAATTCAAAATCAAAGGGAAAATACAAAACAGCTTCCTATTACCTTGAATATTCTCCTTCTCAAACACTGCATTTTTAATGCATTTTCTGAGTTCTGCTTCTAACTTGATCCTTCCCCCCCCTTTTGGGGAAACAAAGTAAAATAAAGCTTCCCAGTTCTCAGCTCACAGGTAAATAGTTTGAGCTGTCTCCCCCAACCCAGAACCCCCACCATGACCATTATTTTTATTGCCTTTTTAATGTTCCCATCCATCCTTTAAAAAGAGCAAGGAAAAGGAAGAGGAGGAGAAGGAAAGAAGGGAGGGAGGGAGGAGGGAAGAAAAAGAGAAGACAGAAGGAGAGGAGGAGGAAGTGTTGAGGAAAAAAGCGCCTGTCCCCTGGGCTGTGTGACACCCCTGCCCAGCCCTGCTCCCAGTTTGCCTGGACGAGCAAGCTACAGATCAGGAAGCTCTCCTCGCTCTGCAGGGTTCCTGGAGGAATATTATTTAATCTGCTGTTACGGAGGTGTGTGTGTTTAAATAGCTTTGTCATAGCACAGGGCAAAACTCAAAATAGCTACAAATTATGAAAATAAATTAGAAAATGACAGTTTCCGCTTGAGTTTGTGTTTACAAGGGTGCCCAGGTTTAGACCTATGCCATCTGAAAAGAGCTAAATTGAGCTGGCAAATGTATTTGACACACACCCCCACCTCCAAAATAGAGGCAGGTGGGAAGAAATCCTTATACTCAAGACAGGAAAGGTGAGAAAGACATTTTCTTCTGCCCCCAGAATTAGGTTTCTTCTCTGCCCAGCAGGACTCTGGGAGAGATGTTTGTTCAGGTTATTAAAACAACACCTTCCACACACCTGGGCTTTTGCAAAAACCGTGTTTCCCATCTTTTCTTTAACCTGCCAAGGTATTTTTGGACTGGGGGTTGCTGTTTTCCTGCTGAGGTCCCCCCCTTTTCTGACCTTGCTGTCAGTGAGCCGAAAGCGGAGGGGGGCCCAGAGGGTCTTTGGTGTTGCCGGAATCCTCAGCGGTGGCGAAGGCGGGAGGCGGCCGAGGTTCCCCGCGCGCTGTCCCTGCCCGGCGCTGCCCGCCCTCCACCTGGCGGTCCTCGGACTCCGTGGGCCCTGGCGCCATCTCGTGGCCAGCGGGGGAACTACTCTGCAGGAACAAAAAAAGGACTGGTGACAAGGACGGTGCTGACACCTGGTGGACGCGCCTGGGCAACTGCGGCGTCAAAGATTAAAAAGCAACGTTCTCCGTTGCTTTGCAATGTGTCAAGAACGTGGCCTGTTGGGAAACAAAAGTGTCTTTGAAATGGCTCGGGGGAGGGGGAGAGAATTTTCTCCTGGGAAATTCGCCCTAGTTTGCAGCAAATAAAATCTGCGCTTCTTAGTTGGCCAGAACTCTGGACTTTATTTTATTTATTTTTTTTATTTTCAGAGCCGTTGAACGCGTCACCTGGTCCCTGTCTTCGGGCTGCAGCTGCCTTTCTGCCTAAGGTGTGTGGTGAGTTCTGGGGAAGTCATCAGAGCGCTGTTGGAGCTGGATGCGTGTCGGAGGGTCCGAGGGAAGACTTTCCACCCGGCCTCCAGCCGCTCCTACTTTTGAGCCACAACAGAGACCCAAAGAGGGGACAGGTGGGTTACACCAAGTCAGGGTCGCTTCTTAAGATTCCCGGGCGATCCAACTCCCAGAAATTATCTCTTGCGGGAAGGAATCCGTGTCCTGATGGGAACTGTGGAGGCCCATTGCGGGCCTGACTTTTCCCGGGAGTTAGAACACCACGCCTCTGCTGCCGGACGGCAGAGCCAGGGGGGAAAAGAGCAGGAGGTATGAGGACCGCTCTTGGTGAAAAGGGACTAAAAGGAAGCAACAAGTAAATGTGATACCTGATCCTAGATGGAAGAAATTTTAAAAACTAATAAAGGGATTTAACAATAAAAAAATTAAAACAAAACAAAACAAAAAATGTACCCCCACACACACACACCATGCATTATATACATTCTATTATTTTCCCTGAAAATAAAACTAATAATACTTTGCAAGAGTAGTATGCTTATGTCGGAAATTAAGGTCACTAAAAGAGAAAGAGGAAAAAACACACAGATGCCTGCTACTCAGAGATGCTCTTTTTAAATAATAGTCTTGTTCCCAATTATTGTCTGAAGTTAAAGGTTATTAAAGTAGAAAAATTGGAAAATAGAAACATAAAAAAGGAAAAAAAACTAATAAAGGACAGGTTTGAGGATACTTGGGGAAATTTTAATCTGGGGTGTGTGTGTGATAATAATCTTGTATCAAGGGTAAGATTCTTGAGTGTTATAATTCTGTGTGGTCGAGTAAGAACAAGTCCTTGTATTTAGAAGGCATGTGTCAAATGTTTGGGGCTAATACTCATCATCTCTGCAACCTTTAAAAGATCCAGCCAAAAGCAGGGGGCAGGTGGGGGAGGGACAGAGAAGAGAGGAAGAGAGGGAGGAGGTGCAGACATAGTAAAAGGAGGCGCTATCGAACCATAGGATGTTCATCGTACTGTTCATGCACATTTTCTGTAAGTTTGAATTTTTTCAAAATTAAAAAAAAGGGAGACAAATACCTTTGCTACTCTGAAAATTAAAAAAAAGAGATGTGACACAAAACGAGTCTTTCTGTGGAAGGGACTGCAAAACATTTAGTGGGGACCCAACTTGGCCCAGTATCCCCTTGCTTTATTTTTTCTAGAAGTTTCTGAAAAACAATGTTAAATATCTGTGGAGCTTATTTCAATACTTTGTAATTACCTCCCCTCCAAAAAAATCCTTAGGGATTCTTTAAGGAGTTTTTCCATCTTATAACTCAGGCATTGGCACAGCTAACACAACCAGAGATGCAAAACATTCCATAGAGCACTGTGGATATTTTCCAAATATAACATTACAGATGTACACGCGCTGCTCCATCAGAGAGTTAGCGACCTCTGAGAGTTACAGCTCAGCCTGTATAGCTGTCCTTATCTCTGTCATCATGATGCCTTACCTGCGTATCAGTTAGTAGAACCTGGCGTATGCTTAGTAACAAACATGTCACATCTCAGTCACTTCCTCCTGAGCTAAGCTGAGGGTGGCAGGAGCTGTGCTCATCACAGGCACTTAGAAACCCAGGTTTTCAAAGACCACCTCTCATCAGAGGATCCCCTGTCATCTTGGCAGGAGAAAGAGGAGGGGATCGGCCCTGGGAATTAAGTCCTACAGCCTAGAAGTGCCACATTCACTCCATTCACAACTCATAGGCCAGAGCTGCTTGGAGGTCCCCACACACCCAGGGGATTGGAAGTTGAGTCTTCCCTGTGGCCAGGCAGAGAGCAGGCTGGCTCTGCCCAGCAGCCTCGTGTCCCACCCTCCCCGGCTGGTAGTGATGACCCCTGCTCTCTGCAGCCCCAGTAATGCCTGCATACCGTCCCAAGCACTGTGCCATGGCATCCCACCCAATCCTCTGTGGGTTAGGTACCATTAATACCACCCTTCACAGGTAAGGAAACTGAGCTTTAGAGAACTTACATAACCAAACCATTCCCCAGTAATGGAGTCAAGATTTCTTAGCCCATAGCTTTGCTGCTTCTTTGAGATTAAGGCTTACAGCCTAGGAAATTAGAAACTTAAAAACGTAGAAACTTCTATATAAATATAAATAGTCCATATGGAAACATCCTGACTGTCATAAACATGTCCCACAGTGTGCATATGACTTCATGACATCTGGCCACACACAGCTTGGTGTGTATGAGAGTTTATGTTTTTCTATCATCAACATCGAACCCTGTGATTAATCTTGCAGGGTGAATAGGAAGCTGCAAAGGTGGACTGCCCCCTGGGCGGCTGGATAGGACTTGATGTTTGGACAAGGGAAGGGAGGGAAGAACTGAGGAGGTTTCCATTGTCACTGAATTTGCAGCTCGTGGGTGGGGGTTCTTAGTCCTAGGGAGTAAGCCAGGCTCAGAATTGGCCACCTGGGGCCAGCCTCAAAGTGGACCTTGGGCCTAATCCAGGGTCTCACAGTGGCCATACCTGAGTGAGGCCCCGGGGGACCTTTGAAGGACTAAAAAAGCCAAGAGCACAGAGCATCCCTCTCTAGGAGAATGAACCCAGCATGGCACTCGGGGCTCTCCACCTTAGGAACCCATAAAGCCCCAACCTGTGCCCACAGGCACCTGCCTGGACCCAGAATGGGGCCTTTACACCTTCCGGGCCCTTTGCTGGGTCCCTACGCCCAGGGAGCCTTTACACCTTCCGTGCCCCGTGCTGGGTCCCTACTCCCAGGCCTCTGCTCTCTCCCCCATTCACCCACCTATTCCCTCCCCCCCCCAGCCCTACCCTGAAGTTTCATTTTCTCAGTGGCCTGTTAGAGCAGTTTGTTGAAGCCCCACCCTTTCCTTCTGCAGATCCACAGGCCATTTGGGGGTAGGATTATTTTATAATAGACTGCATTTGGTAGCCTTTATTTTAATCAGTTTAGATTCACCTGATCACCCTGCCTGGTGGGATCTTAATTGTCCCCCCATACCGAGGGGGGAGCAGGCAGGGACCTGGTCGTCCTGAGCCCTGCCAGGCTGCCTGACACAGCCCCACCCTCCTCGTTATAAACTGAAATAGTGATGCCACTCGGGGCTTCAGAGAGGCCCATGCCTCCCCACTGCTGTAACCACACGTCTTGCCTCTCATGAGAGACTCACCTCCAGAACTCAATTCAAGTACTTACTGGTGCTTATTTTAGGCATGTTCTACAAAAGGAATAGGGAAGAATCAGCATGCTCCCTGCTTCCACACTGGCAGGCTGGAACTTTTATTTCAGGCAAACATGCACAGAGCCCCTGCTGAGTTCCAGGCACTGTTGGAAGCATGGCCACAGGTGGATCCAGCATTGGATCCTCCCTCGGTGGAGAGGTGGATGCCAGGAGTGCTCTTTCTTCTCTTTGTAAATGAAGAGCGAGGCAGAGAGACCTCCCTCACAGGGCTGGTGAGCTGCAGACCTGGGCTTCAGCCCTCCAGCACAGGCATATTCCTGCCACACAACTGCCATGCAGGGAGAGAGGGCTGTGCCAGCAAGCCAGGCTGATTCAGAAAGGGGAGGAGGAGCAGCCGTCTCTGCTTCTCGGAAAAGCTGGCGATCAAGCTGGGCCTTGAAACCCAAAAGACTGACTTTGTACTCAAATGTCCCTCTTTCTCCTTGACACTCTGAGTTGCCAAACTTAGCAAATAAAAGCAAAGAGGCCCACAGACTAGACAGAACTTCACTTATACTAAAAAGAAATACTCATTGTTTATGTGAGATTGAATCTTAAGTGGAAAACCTATATTTAATCTGCCCAATGTGAATTTGGGGGGAAAAGCAAGATTCAAACACCTCTTTAATTACTAGCTTCTAAAACAATCTTACATTTATTATTAGATGCAACTTCAACTGACTATGTATTATTAGAGTTCCCCATAAAAGGGAACATAAAAGGAGAAAGAGTTCACCTGTCTCTGTATGGTATGTCTGCAGATGTGGGAGGCGCTGACAGACTGCTCACAGCCCGAAATACAGAAGGAATTATGTGGATGGTTAGAAAGCGCAGCAAGAGACCATGGCCTCAACTTCATTTTGTCTAGTAGTTACAATGTATCTCAAAAAAAAAAAAAAGGAAGGAAGGAAGGAAGCAAGGGAGAGAAAAGGCTTTGCTGCTTTATTTCACAGTGACAACTGGCCTTGTCCTCTGAATTTAAAGATGGTAAGAAGTTTACTTTGAAGAAATTGGCTGGTTCCCATGTGCAAAGGAACAATTTAAACATGACCCAAATCGTCCCAGGTTATCTGTGTGGGGCAGTGGCCACACATAGGGCACAGCCAAATTTAAGTTAGCATTTGTTTTATCTGAGACTTCAGGGCACGATGCTGGGAGGCCCAACCCTCCCCTCAGCCCTCCAACTTCCAATACAGACAGTCGCTAGTGCTGCAGGTTTCCTTTCTTTTGCCTTGAAGTCACAGGTCTTCGCCTTCCCCTCTCTGTTGCCTTTCACTGTGTCTGTGGACGCCCTGCCCTGTTAGAGC
Organism: Loris lydekkerianus; assembly: GCA_963574355.1. NCBI lineage: Eukaryota > Metazoa > Chordata > Mammalia > Primates > Lorisidae > Loris > Loris lydekkerianus. Next base: position 12,788 of record CAUYPK010073420.1, on the reverse strand, counting down.
GGTTTGTTGAAGCCCCACCCTTTCCTTCTGTGGGTCCACAGGCCAGCGGGGGTAGGATTTTTTTTTTAAATAGACTATACATAATCCACTTTTTCAGCAGTTTAGGTTCACAGAAAAATTGAGTGGAAGTCGCTCAGATCTCCTTGCAGCCCACTGTCCCCACCCAAGACAGTGTCCTCCATTACCACACCCCCACCAGAGGGGACTTTGGTTACAATCTAGACACCCATGTGGACACTCTGTCATCACCTAGAGTCCATCATTTACACTGGGGCTCATTTTTGGTGGAGTAGGATTTTTGAACTGCCATGTTCAAAAATATTGTGGCAGGGGGCACTTCTCTGATGGAAAAAACATAAAGCAAACCTGCCAGGAGACAGGCAGGCACCTCTTCGGAGGTGGAGGGGACGCAGCTTGGCTGAGAGATGAAGCTGGCATGGAGCTGGGCGGCCAGCACGGGCTTGACTGCTCAGGTAAGAAGCTCACGCTCTGCTAGGAGGAGGAAATGAGAAGGAGAAAGACACCACAGGAAGAATGCAGGGGGGTAGAGGGCGAGCCGAGAAGGGAGGAAGAGGAGAAGAGGCAGGATGAAGGACCCTGGGCCTCAGCGGTGGCAGCAAGAACAAGGCATCCTACTTTTGTCAAAGGACATTCTCCAGCAACAGGCCAGCTCCAGGTGGTGCACACCACCTGCTGGTAGGAAGGGAGCGATCACATAACCACAAGCAGACCGAGTCCACTGAGGAATGCCTGAAGGTGACAGGGAACCTTCTAGCTTCTCGGGAACCAACCTTTATTCTTATTAGAATTGCCCAGGGTTTTTTCTCTTTTTAGCACTTCTGGAGCTATATGTGTTTGTGAGTGTGATACAGGGAAGAGCCAGGCAGGAGAAAGCAGAATCTGCTGGGGGCATATGTTCAGCCCAGGCCTGTGAATCACAGGGCCCGGAAGTGCTGCAGTCCCAGCAGTGCCCATGGAGCAGCTTGACTCACGTTGGACCTCATCTCTCAACATCTGCCTCCTCTCGTCAATCTACAGGATCGCTATGCACCATCTGTGCAGGCCCCAACCAGCCCATGCCAACCTCTCACCCATGCTCGTGGAGGAATCACTTCCCCACACTTGATAGGAGGCTGAAGCTCAGAGAGGTGGTTTGATTTACCCAATGTCACACAGCTTGAAGATCCACAGCCAAACTCTTCACATAGTCAAACTTCTTTCGCCACATTCTGGCCAGGTTCTAAAGAAGAGGTGAGAATTCATCAGGAAGTGTCTGCCACATGCTTTAAAACCCTCGGGCAAACTTGCACATGGATGTTTATAAAAGTTTTATTCATAATTGCCTTAGGGGAAACCAGGATGGCCTGTGGTCCATCCAGACAAGGCAAAAAAGAAATGAGCGGTCAAGCCATGAAAAGACAGGAAGGAAGCTTACCATGCATGTTACTAAGTGCAAGAAGCCAGTCTGAAAAGGCAACATACTGTGTGATTCCAAGCATATGACGTTCTAGAAAAGGCAAAACTATGGAGGAAGTAAAAGGATCAACGGATGCTGGGTGCCTGGAGGAGGGAGGGAGCACAGAGGGTTTGTAGGGCAGAGAAGTACTCTGTGTGAGACTTCAGTGCCAGTAAGCATTGTCAAAACCTGCCTAAAGTCTAACAGAAAGATGGAACTGGAATGTTGGCTGTGGACTTTGCGCGACACAGTGTAGCAGGGAAGTTCACTAATGGTAACACATGAGCCATTCTGCTGGGGGGTGAGGCCGATGGGAGACTGGTGCTTGTGGGAACTCTCTGTGCTTTCTGTTCCATTTTGCTATGAACTAAAACTGCTCTAAACAACAAAGTCTATTAAAAAAAGAAAGCTTCAAGAGATTCAAATTTAAATATATGGAGGCAGATGTTGAGAGATGAGGTCCAATGAGAGTCAAGCCTCTCCCCAGATGCTGCTGGGACTCCACCCTGGGGACACAGCAGCCTTCTGATTTCAAGATTGTTCTTTTTTAAGCAACAGAGAAGGCAATAAAATCTTTGTCTTTCTTTGCTATACCTCTTTTAATTTAAAAAAAAAAATAAATTTGTTCCTTAAAATTTGGATTCAAAAGGCCATACTCAAGGATCCAGAAGGCCACAGGTGGCCCCAAGGCTGCAGGTTCCCCACCCCTAAACTTATCTTCCTTTTATAGCACAGTCAGTCAATTTCTTTTATTATTTTAAATCCCAGGCTTTTCAGAGCACTTCAAATTGAAAACATGATGTGAAGGAGCTGAAGGGAATGTCCTTTCTCACACCACCTGCTCTCTAAAATTCCCACTGTTGGATTGCCCCTGCCATCTCCTTACCATTTGGCCTGTCCACCTGAGGGACTTGGGATCTGTCTTGAACACAGCTGGCTAACTGAATCCTACAGACATTTCTGCTGCTGGGAAAGTCTACTTACTAAAACCCTCTCCTCAGATCTATTGTTTCCTGAAAGTGGGAACGGATTTTATAACCTCCAGAGTGATGCTTTACACTCCCTTTAGGAGTCTGGTGAAAAACAGGACCACCCTCATTCTTAATGCCCCTATGCACTGATGCAGCAGGCACCACCTAGGAATGGCGAGTTGGGATGAGGAGCCCCAAGATTTGCAGTTAAACGTGTGGGGATCACCCCAAGATTTGCAGTTGTGCACATGGGGGTTACAACACGCCTCTGCTCCTTCAGGTAGGCTTTTTTGAGTCTGTTTCCTTCTCTGTAGAACACCTGTGGTGATGGCCTCTCAGGGCTGCTGTGGAAATTATATTTAAATATGACTTCTAAGGTGCTAAGCTCAAACACCCAAACCTCATTTTCCGCGTCTGTATCTGCAAAGTAGGCATTAAATGCTTTTGTCTATTTCACAAGTTTGTCGTGAGGATTTTATGAAGAATTGGACATACAACCTGTAATTTTTAAAGGTAGCAACCACTTTTTGCGTACTTATGATGTGCTCATAAGGGAATGGTTTCTAGTGGACTGGTCCCCCCCGTATGTATGTGCGTTGTGGGGGTGATGTCATATTCTTAATAAGTGATAGGCCAAATTGTCCGTCCTCATTTTCTTTCCAGCCAGACTGGAGCCTGGGAGGGCACAGACTTAGTTGTCTGTCCAGCCTGGTCTCCCTGAGGCTTTTCTGGTCCTTAGATCGAGTGATGCAGAAGAGCAGACGCTGCCTGCCACGTTCCTTCATTCTCGAGGAGGACAGAGGTCAAGGTAAGAATCTCAAGGGTGCTTCTGGAAGGGTGGCCTCCGACCCGCCCAGGAGTCACCCAGGGCCTGGGCTGGCCCAGACACTCCATCTGCCAGACACTAAAGAAGCGCTGGGCCGAGCGTGCGCACCCGCGCGTCTGCAGAGTCTGAGGAGGCGCGTTCTGGAGGAGCAATCAGGCCACTTCCTGGAGGAGGAGGCCCCTCGGAACTGGGAGACGAGGCGGGGTATATCTGAATCGGAAATGGGATCTGAGGGGCCAAGAACTTGTTCACTTCAGTAACCCCGCGGCTTGGCAAAACGCCTCTGAAAACTTGGTGAACGAACAGGCTAAAGACCCAAGAGAGAAACCCGCTACCACCAGCTCTGTACCTTACGACCTAGCCGCCATACCGCACGCGCATGCGTGCCCCCGGCCGATCGCCAGACGCCCGGCCCCGCCAGGGCTCGGGCGCAGGGTAGTGACGTCACTCTGCGCCAGACCCCGCCCCGGAAGGCACGCGCAGTGACGGCGTCGCCATGGAGCCAAGGGCGGGTGAGGGGCGCGTCTGGGCTGGCGAGGCTGGCTGGGGGCGGGTCCTGGGACCAGCTAGGGGTTCGGGGGGATCTGTGTGGGGTTCAGGGTCGAGTGCGCGGCAGGTTCGGACTCAGATTCCCGGTAAAGACATAGGGAGAATAAAGTTAATAGGAAGAAAAGCCAGGAGGGCCGTCTGCTGTGCATGTGGTGGATCCCGTGGGCTCCGAGAGATCGGGGGAAACTGAGGCTCTTGCTGGTCGCCGGGGCAGGAATGGAAGGCAGCTTAACCTAAACGCAAGGGGTGCATAGTCGCTGTCGCCTCAGCAAATGCTGTTATAGATCGCCATTCGAAGCCCTGATTTGTGCACTAAGGAGCCTCCGGCCTGCAGGAGATCACCCTCTAGTGGGGAAGAACGAGCCTGGATAAAGTATGATTGCGGAATTACCTGGCAAAGATGGGCCCGATACTACTAATGCTCAGGGGTGCACGGTCTGTTAAATCTGGGCACCACAACTGCGAGCGAACGATCTCCCACCCTCACTACATGCGCAGCGTGTGAACAATAACCAGGTGACGATAGTGCAGTGGAGCAGTAATAGTAAATAGTGACCCTTGGGGATGGCTGCCTGGGCTAGGACTGAGCTGGGGCTGGAGATGGAAAAATGAGTGAGATGCAAGCTGACCTGATAGGCCCCACTGGAGAAGCAACAGACAATTACAGAACAGAATTGAGGCATTATACACGTGAATATGTGTCTCTCTTTATTACTGTAATCATTTCCCATGTGTTTATAACCTTCCATGGGCAAAGACCTGCCTTTTTATTTCTCACACACCCCTACCCTGCCTCCCCAGTTAGCCCATTGCTTTATAAATGTGATTCTTCACATCAGGGGCCATAATCTCTATATTTCTTGTGACCCACCCAGTATCTTGCACAATATTGGGGATATTCTAGGTCCTCTGGGTTGTTAGTGAAAGTGAAACATGTAAAACATTATGATAATTGTACCAATGTACAATTTTATTTGAAAAAAAAAAAAAAACAAAACAGTGAGGTACTCTGGGTCCCTAAAGATAGGGCACCTGCCTGAGACTGGGCACTCAAGGAGTGCTTCCTGGGGGAGGTGGCATCTAAGCCAGACCCGAAGGGAGAGGGAGGTAGGCAGGTGTGTTGGGGCCAGGGAACAACAGTGTATGAGCCACCTTGGGATCTGAAGTCAAGACTGACGGGAGATGAGGCTGAGATGGTCAACTGGGCCTTTGCATGCAGGCAATTGTCCGATACACAGCATGACAGGAGGGATCAGCAGAGGGTCAGCAGTGTAGAGGGAAGCTCCCAACTCATCTTGAGAACAGACTTCATGGACCTGAAGCCAGGCCTTGGAGAGCCACAGAAACAGGAAGTGGAGCACTTTGTTGTGATGACCAGCATGTGCCAAGCTCCCAGACGGAAAGAACAAGCCAAGTGCTAGAAACCGTGAGGCTCAGTCTATGGTGTCTCTGAGGTGTGGCCCTACCCAGGCTGACAGCAGTGGAATCTCAGCCTTCGTCTGTAGAGATGTATGCTTTCTTAGCTCACCTGCATCTGCACTTTTAATGTCTCAAGTGGTTCAAGAAGCACCAGAAGTGTCCTGAATGGGCTCTGGGAGGCTCTAGGGCCTTGCTGTGAGGGGCCTTGGATGCAGGAGTCAGGGCAGCCCTTATGCCTTAGAACTGCACGTGGAGTTTTACAACATTGATACACAGTGGGAGGGGAAACGTATCAATAGCTAAAGGTTGGAATCCAGCTGGCTGCCCACCACTGTTCAGAATCTCAGGTTCATATTCTGGGTGCATCTATTCATGGTGATCGTGGTTTAGGTTCTCTGACAAGAACTGAGCTTGTCCCTTCCAGCTTCAGGGTTGCCCATCCCCTAAGCCTCTCCCTTATCCCTGTGGAGACTTTCAGATGTCCTGGGTTAAACAGTGCCCCCTTTCTTTTTATTGAAGTTACTTCTAGACGCTGACTCTGTCACCAGTACTGAGTATTCTACTGAGTGAGATTTCCACACATGAAATCCTTGCTTAATTCACAGCACTGGCCACATACCATGTTGTTAGAAAAGTACATCACATGGTAGACAGAGCGATTTGAAATAAGCTTCTATACAAGTGCAGGAATATTCCCAGACCAACAAAACCAAAAATTCAGTAAATATTTTAAAATGCATCCCTATGAATGTGCTGGTTTTACGTTTCTCCTACTTAATGGGAAACTAATTTTTATGTTTCTCAGAGAAGAACACATAGCTAATGCAGGCTTTGTGCTACCCCCATCAAATAAGCAAAGTATTTGTAGCCTAATGATGCATTTGGAAACTTGGATAGAGAATTAAAGATTCCACCTACTAGGGTGGTGTCTGTGGCTCAAAGGAGTAGGGCGCCGGTCCCATAGGCCGGAGGTGGCGGGTTCAAGCCCAGCCCCAGCCAAAAACTTCAAAAAAAAAAAAAAAAAAGATTCCACCTACTAAAGGGAATTATAGTTGGGAATCCAAAAAGCTGGCTGGCTTACAGGTCATTTAGTTTTAAGACAAGCTCATTTGACTTACAGCAAGATTAAACTAATCATAGATCATAGTTAGATTAAGGCTGAGTAGACAGATTATAGTTTCACCCCTGCTCAACAGAACTGGTGTGTCCAGGTGAAAGCTCTAGAAATGCTCAGTTATTAGTGTGGTTTGCATTTCATTCTGCTGCTATAAGGCTAGTAGAACTAGAGTAAACACTTGGGTTATTTAACTGTTTTGGGACTTGAATAGTTTCTCATGGGGTAAATGAGCATTAACCCTGATTTTGTGGTGTAGAGATGAGCACAGCATTCCTTGCTGTGGTCTGGCATGGTCACAGACACTGGCATAGAGGGTGGAGGGAGTCTGGCGTGGTCAGAGACTGCATGCACTGTGGAATTCCTTCTTACTGTGTTAATATGTCACAACCCTTTGTCTCAATAGGTGTCTCTAAACAGGACATTCGTGAGCAAATTTGGGACTACATGGAATCTCAAAATTTAGCTGACTTTCCCCGACCTGTCCACCACAGGATTCCCAACTTTAAGGTACTAAGGCAGCCCTGGAGTACTTCAAAGGAAAACAGGATATTCCTAAATGAACAACTTTAGTTCATACGGCTCCCATCCTGCTTCATAGTGGATTACAATGCTGTGTACAGTGAGCAGTGGCGTGTGCTCAAAACCTGGCCAGGGCATCCTTAGCCATTAGAGACCTCCCTCGCTGAGTAACTCGCCCTTCGTTCCGACCTCCTACTTCTTGGTGCTGGACGAGTAGCTCATGTCCTCCCAGGAAAGTAGTGCTAAGGCCACTGTTTTCTGTTTGATACAAAGTCAAATATTTATCCTTGCTGGAGGCATGCCTTTCCCCATATTGGCCTCCCTATAGTCCAATGTGGAGTGACCGTGCTCTGAGAGGGAAGCCCCACCGTGGCGTCTCCAGAAGGGGACAAGCACCTGCCGGTCTCTGCCCACTCTGGGCCTCAGTTGCCCAGCTGCGCAAAGGCAAGATGAGCAAGGACGCCTGTTTATGAGACTATTGACAGAGAAAGACTTGCCTGAAGCGGGCAGTGTCACAGCTTATAATCTTCAACTTGCAGGTTTTCCAAGAGAAGGAGAAGAAGAAAGCCCTTCTCCAAATGTGCCTTTGGCCGCTTGTTACCCATCCTCGGGCTTGACTGGGCTTCCCTGCACTGCAACCCCAGCCCTTCTCTGCTCCTCCACTGAGCCAGTCCCGCAGTTGTCCTGTCCCTTTGAAAAGCTCTCCTTTAAGGAGAGGAACGTGAAATATAGGGAGAAAGATGAGGAACGTGTGGAATCATGGAGGGCAGGCAGGGCTCCCAGGCTGTGTTATTTCTTGATTTCAGTGCTGTGCCCACTTTGTGGAAATTCATCAAGTTCTGTGTTTAACACTTTGTTCTTTTTGGAATATAGGTTTTGTTTCAGCAAACACTAAATTGGGGCTAGGCTACCCTGACAGTGTTCTTAGGTATTTCTCTGGGTGACTCTCTTTTGTGCCCCCTTCCTGTTGGGGTGAGATTCTGAGCCAAGCTGCTTGACAGCAGTCAGCCTGAGAGCCCCTTGCCCCTGCTATAACCCGTGATTGCATTTGAAACAGGGTGCCCCTCGTGCTGCCGAGCACCTCCTGCGCTTGCAGGCCTTCCAAATGGCCAGAACTATTAAAGTAAATCCTGATGCTCCCCAGAAAAACGCCCGCTTCCTCATCCTTGAAGTAAGTGCGCATCTGTCCGTTTGCCTAACTAGGGGTCTTACCTGGCTTGCCAAAACCTCAAAGACCTAGAAGTTTTTGCCAGAGCGCAGGAAGTTAAAGTGGACCCTGATAAGCCGCTGGAAGGTGTTCGATTGCTGGCCCTGCAGGTAATTCTGCTTCCCTGAGCCCAGACCTGGCCACCAAGGGGAAACTTCTCCAGGTGGCTGGCCAAAGTATGCTGCCCTTTATTCAGAAAGTCAGTGCTTCTGACCCCTCCCACACAGGAGTGCCCTTGCAGCTTTTTCCTGAGAACAGTCCAGAGCCTTTCAGTTGTTTGGCATTCAGTCAGTTAGAGGTCCTGAATGTTTCTGTGTTTACGGACAGAGGATGTTCAGGCACCAGCACGGGGAGAGGAACCCAGGCGGAACCCGTGGTGTTCTGGGGCTGAGGAGTGGGGGCTAAAGCAGAGGATGTCCCACGTTGCCAGTTGAAGCAGGTGTGCTAAAGAGTGTGGCTATCTTCTGCCACTTGTAGGCTTCTCAATGGTTTGGGGAAACCTCAGTGGGTTTAAGAATCCCTGGGAAGCAGGTAAAAAAAACCTTGCTTCTCTGCCCAGAATGAGCTGCATTATGGATTTTTACCTGTAATGATTTTGACTAGAAGGTAAAGTAGAATCAGCAAGAATCACCCACCTCTTCATAGCGAGGGGATGCAAAGTAGTTTTAAGTAAATTTGACCCACATACATTTTCAATCAAGTTTGCAAACAAATAATTTCCTGGGCACATACCAAGGAAATGCAGATGGTAGCAACTCGCTTCCTTTCCCGAAATGGTAAAAACATATACAAGGAAGTCCTGGGTAAAAACTGAATCATGTAACTTATTGATTGTCTTTTGTTTAATAGAGTAAAAAAACGTTGTTGGTTCCAACGCCACGACTGAGAACGGGGCTGTTTAATAAGATCATACCACCCCCTGGGGCAAGTAAAGACACCTTGAGAAAATGTGCCACCTCCCAGGCAAGTGTCATTCACCGAGGAATTCTCTGCTGAGAATTCTGATGCCTTAGAATAGTGTAAAATAACATCATGGAGTTAATTCTGCACAGCCAGATGAACAGAGAGATATTATTAAAGTGTTTGGCAACTTTGTTCTTAAGAGAGCTGGCAGAAAAGCTGTGAGCCCAGAGTCTGTTCCTGAGTGCAAACCACAGGCCCCTTGTGGTCAGTGGGTACCCTCCCACAGCCACCGGCCACCGCGAGATTAAGAACACAGGCTTTAGGCAGTGCCTATAGCTCAAGGGAGTAGGGTGCTGGCCCCATATGCTGGAGGTGGTGGGTTCAAACTCAGCCCCTGCCAAAAACTGCAAAAAAAAAAAAAAAAGAACACAGGCTTTCCTGTGGGCAGGCACGAACCAACAACTGTGCTGTGACTACTGGGAGACCCCAGGTAACCTTGTGTACTGACCTGTGTGGGCTCGTCCTGTCCCTGTGCTGGCAAAAGGCCCAGTGGCACATGGGATGATTGGCTGCTGTGGATACGGGACAAAGCGACTTTTTCCCTGGATTTACTTGTAGTTTACAAGAATCACAGAGCCATGAACCCACTCGGCCTGCCTGCTCTTAAACCCAGGCCTCCAGTAGGTAGACTAAATGGATATTCTTTTGGTGCATTTTAGTTAAATAAGTAATTTTTTAGAAGTGATGTGTTGCACATGAAGATAAAGGCCTCCAGTGTTTTGTGTTTTTTGGGTTTTTTTAGAGACAGAGTCTCACTTTATCACCCTCGGTAGAGTGCCATGGCATCATAGCTCACAGCAACCTACAACTTCTGGGTTTAGGCAATTCTCCTGCCTCAGCCTCCCAAGTAGCTGCAACTACAGGCTCCTGCCACAACACCTGGCTATTTGTTGTTGTTGTTGTTGCAGTTTGGCCAGGGCTGGGTTTGAACCCACCACCCTCCGTGTGTGGGGCCGGCGCCCTACTCACTGAGCCACAGGCGCCACCGTGGCCTCCAGTGTTTTATATTAAATAAATCTGTGACAAAATTTATTGACCACATTGTATGCACAACTGAATGCACAACTTCCATCACTTCACTTAGTCCCCACACCGTTCTAGTGAGGCAGAGGTGGTGTCCCTGCCTTGCAGGTGAAGAAACTGACCTGCCAGGCCCCTGCAACTAAGAGGGTCTGAACCCAGGTCCCTGCAGCTCCCTGCCCTGCTCTCTGTCTGCCTTATGGGAGAAAACAATGTGCTAAATATTATGAACTGATGGGCCTGGGAATTTGTGCTCTCAGTTCCCCTGGCCACCTTCCCAGCAAGGAAATCCTGGGAGATACACCCTGAAGTGGTTTCTGGAGCTCTGGTTCTCCCGAAACCCCAGGTCCACCATGCTGTGTATGCCTGTGTTGATTTGGTCCAGGAGGTTGATTCAGACCCTGAACGCTCTGGTCGTGAAATGGGAAGCGAGGAAGCAGTTGCAGGTGGCACCACTGAGTCCGTCTCTCTGTCTGTAGGGCGTGAGGAACTACAGCGTTCCCGTGGGCTTGGACTCCACGGCCCTCGTGGACCTGGTGGTGGTGGGATCTGTTGCTATTTCTGAGAAAGGTAAGATGAGAATAGGAACTCTGAGCCGGAGCAACCACTCCTAAAGGGACGTCCCTCCTGCTGGGCAGGCTGTCACCTGCCTTTTGAACTTTGATGGTCATTTCTGCTTCCCAGACATGTGCCTCATTTCCAAAGCCCCTGCAGGAGATGCCCCAAACCCACAGGGTCCTCATTCTTGATGTTGTCTCTTAGGCTGGAGAATCGGGAAGGGAGAAGGTTATGCCGATCTCGAATATGCCATGATGGTGTCCATGGGAGCTGTCCACAAGGAGACGCCAGTGGTCACCATTGTCCACGACTGCCAGGTGCTTCCTGTGAACAGGCTGAGCACTGCCAGGCTCCTCTGAGAGCACAAGGGGAGAGACTCGGCTGTCTGGGCACCGTGCGGTACCTGAGTCATGTTGACAGGCGAGGGCTGGGCCTGCTAGTGGCATGGCAGCCAAGTCTCAGCCCCAGAGTGGACTTGGGGGTGCTTCTGTAACTGGCCCTGTGCTTGGCCGAGCAGAGCAGCCGCTTTACCCCCTTCTGTTGGACCAGGTCATGGACATTCCTGATGAGCTCCTGGAGGGTCATGACCTCACGGTGGACTACATCCTCACTCCAACCAGGGTCATCGCCACTGGCTGTGAGCGCCCAAAGCCGACAGGGATCACCTGGTCCAAGGTGAGTGTGGCCTGGAGCACAGGGGGGTCTCTGCGGGCAGCTGCTCGTCCTGGAGTGGCTGCAGCTTGGGATCCCTGGGGAGCCTTTAAGCAGCTCTGCTCCTGAATCACGGTCTCCAGGCAGTCACAGCAGTCGTGTCACAGACCTCTGGGAGCAGCTGGGCTCCAGATCTACCTCTGTAGGTGGCAAGAATGACCCCATGGTAAGGGGGGCTAATGCTGCAAAACTGACAGTTTGTCAGGTTTTTTTTTTTGTTTGTTTGTTTCTTTTGAGACAGAGTCTCACTGTCACCCTAGAGTACTGTGGCATCACAGCTCACAGCAACCTCAAACTCTTGAGCCTACGTGATTCTCTTGCCTCAGCCTCCCAAGTAGCTGGGACCTCAGTGCCTGCCACAATACCTGGCTATTTTTTGTTGCAGTTGTCATTGTTGTTTAGCAGGCAGGGACGGATTGGAACCTGCCAGCCTTGGTGTATGTGGCTGGCGCCGTAACCACTGTGCTGTGGGTGCCGAGCTCAGTGTGTCAGGTTTTTTGTTTTGTTTTGTTTTTAGAGACAGAGTCTCACTTTATCGCCGTTGATAGAGTGCGTGGCATCTCAGCTCACAACAACCTCCAACTCCTGGGCTTAGGCGATTCTCTTGCCTCAGCCTCCCGAGTAGCTGGGACTACAGGAGCCCGCCACAACGCCCGGCTATTTTTTGTTGCAGTTTGGAGGGGCCAGGTTTGAACCCACCACCCTTAGTATATGGGGCCAGCGCCCTACTCACTGAGCCATAGGCGCTGCCCCAGTGTGTCAGTTTTAAGAGTTGTTTTCTCCCCACCCTCTGTGCGTGCAGGGCCTCGGGGCCTCACTGCCCACTGAGACCCTCCAGGAAGAGGGCCTTGTCCAGGAGGCCTCTAAGAGAGTCTGAAACTTTAAAGGCCCGTTTCTCATTGTTGTTGTTTTTGGTTCTGCCTCCCACTTCTCAGCCCTTCCCATGGATTATGTGATGCCAGTGAGTCCCCAGACCCTGGTATTTCTGTTCTGGCCTTGCTATCTATGCAGCCAAAGTGAATATTTTATGCATATTTCCTGGGAAAGAAAAAATATCTCTAAATTCCAATAAAGATTTGGGGTGAGGAAAGAGGATAGTTCAGTGCTGGGTTATGATATTGTTTCCAATTGATTTTTTGGCAAATACTGATCTCTGTTTCCATGATATTTTAGTGATAGACTTATTACCATTTAGGTATCAGAATCCTAGACTTTCCTCTCACCCAGCAGACTGGAACATCTGGAATATTATCTCTTTCACACCAGGTCTCCCAGGTGGAGACCGCAGGATCAGCCCAGGGTGTCATGGGCTTTGTTCATCGTTACCACACAATTCAGGGGTGGCGAACAAGTTCAACTACGCGCTCGGAGATCGCTCCTCAGAGGTCCCTCCTCAGAAGCAGCATAACAAAATCCAAACTTGGCAAAGAGCCACAGTATACAAAATAATGATAAGAGGCAAAGAGCCGAAA
>CAUYPK010073418.1:0-33380 GCA_963574355.1 Loris lydekkerianus | reverse complement strand
TTTATGAGGAAAACCCCCCAGGCAATTGAAGCAGCTTCAAAAATACATTACTGGGACTTGATCAAACTCAAAAGCTTCTGCACAGCCAAGAACACAGTAAGTAAAGCAAGCAGACAGCCCTCAGAATGGGAGAAGATATTTGCAATTTATATCTCAGACAAAGGTTTAATAATCAGAATCCACAGAGAACTCAAACACATTAGCAAGAAAAAAACAAGGGATCCCATCGCAGGCTGGGCAAGAGATTTGAAGAGAAACTTCTCTGAAGAAGACAGGCGCACGGCCTTCAGACATATGAAAAAATGCTCATCATCTTTAATCATCAGAGAAATGCAAATCAAACCTACTATGAAACTAATTTAGGGCTTTCACATGAAAGCTATAACCCAGTTACAACCTAAGAATAGGGGAAAGGGGGAAAGGGAGAGTAGGGAAGGGTACTGGTGGGATTACACCTGTGGGGCAACTTACAAGGGTATTTGCGAAACTTAGTAAATGTGGAATGTAAATGTCTTTGTCTTGGCATGGTAACTGGGAAAATGCCAGGAAGGCTATGTTAACCATTGTGATGAAAATGTGTCAAACAGTCTGTGAAGCTAGTGTATGATGCCCCATGATCATATCAATGTACGCAGCTATGATTTAATAAAAAAAAAAAAAAGATTGGTAATCCAATATCAAGTAGAATACAAATTAATTTCATAGAATAAAACTGGTAGAGGGCTAAAATTATTTTATGACCTTTTGTTTGAAACATTTCTGATTCTTTTTGTTTTATTTTCCAGTGTAAGAATCTTTTTTTCCTTTGAGCTATTTATAACTTACAGCAATTGGATAATGTACACTTTTGTGAACAGAGTGAAAACACCTTTCTCTCTGATTTTTCCAGAATTTGAAAACTATTAATGAGTGTTTATATTTTATGGAAATATTTGTAAAATTTCAATAAGAATCTATTTTCTTTTGTAACAGTACATAATTGAAGACATTACTTATTTTACCAAAGCTTTGACTCTAATGCCATCTTTTCAAATGTGACCAGACTGCTTTGGGAGATTGAGGTTGAATTTATAAAGGCAACAGACTTAGAAAAAGACAGGTGGCTTTCCTATATGGTTCTATTATAAGGTACCTGACCCTTACATTAAGTAAGGAATGAATACCACTTTCTGATAGGCCCTGGAAATTTAAGATATTTTGGGGACCTCAAGAAGAGAAAAATTCACTCAATTCATACAAGTAATAGGGGCACATTCTGATGGTGAATCCTTTCACTTGGCTTCTTAGCCTTAAGAAAGTTTTAAAAATATAATCGGAGATTTCTTATGAAAAGGTTCTAACAAAGCTTATTTAGGAAGAGCTTCCTTTTTCCTGAGGCCCTATAAGCTAAAGATAGTCAATCAGGCTTTGAAGAAAAGTCACCACAATAGTTTATGTTTACAAAAACTTTACACATAAACTACAGCTCAAAAAAATCTGTTAGATTGTAATTACCATCTATAGAAGTTTCAAAGACTCTAGGAAAACTACTTATAGACCACTTAGAAATTAGCCTTTGCTTTTTTCCGTTTCCATAGAGATACCTCTGATTAAGAATCAACTTGCCTCCATAATATATAGAGGCCTAATCTTGACAACCCATATGCAATGCTATAAGATACAACTATTTTAATTGGAATTTCCTATTCCAGAAATGGGAAACTTGTTCAATGGCATCCTTGGGCACTCAGCTATTAATTCAATTTTACTCTCCACAACCTGCAACTCAGCTTTCAGTATGTGAAATTTCTAAATAAGCTTCAGATAGAGAAGTATTGGGGCTTAGAAACTGATTATCTCCAAATATGGAGCTCTAACATGCTGAACTGAAGAACAAACTTGCTGTTGCCCCTTCTCCTATCTCTTAATCCTGTCTTTCACAAAACACAGCATGAAGTTTTCTTGCTTTCTTGTTTTCTTAATGTTCATAAAGTCAGACCCACCAAGGAAGAAAGCAATTGACTCTGGTTTCTTCCCTGAATTTTCACTAACTGAACTCATATCACAGGTAGAAAAACTGAAGTCTGTCAATAAACTTGGACAGATCTTTGTCATAAAACATTTTTTTCTCTTTGGGCCCAATAGGCTTTGTCTTAGGCCATTGTATGTTATTCAAGCTCACTGAATTTCCCTAAAAGTTCTACCTCCTTAGAATTATACACACCCCCAGATCCCTTCCTTGGAGAAGTAGGCTATATATTCATCTGTATCTCATTGCATGGTGAGATAATCAATCTGTGATACTCCCCTACGCATATTCATAAATTTGTGTGCCATTGATCCTATTAAGGTGTCTTTTGTATAGATAACCTGTTAATTATATTATTTAGATATGTTTTGAAAATGAAGTGTTTCATTCTAAAGTAAAAGGATTTTAATAAAGAATTTTCATTGAAGTACATTTATGTAAATTTTATAAAGTTAAAAAATAACTATTTCCCCATAGATTACTATTTAATGAGCTGCTGCTACAGGATGTTCTGTGGGCTTTAGTTGAGAGAGGGTGGTTTGGATTTAGTCCCTTTGTAACTGATTTGGTCTTATTTGCAAAGGTAAGGGAGATTTCTGCCAATGACCATACCCAGATAACGTCAGCATTTAGAATCTCCATTCACAATGAAACCCACTTGCAGTGGGCCACATTATCTCTTAGCTTGGATTTCAATGTTGCCTCTATTTAATTGTGCAGGAGTCTGTTTCATTATCTGACCTCTATAATCCTTAGTTCCATAATTTGTAATGAGAGTGGCTAAAATTAAAAATCTAAGGTCTTTTCAACTGCTCACCTAACAAAGTGTAGAATGAAGGAATTGCATAACATACATATCTAGATCATATAGATCAATCAGGTAGAGAAGATAACTGTATCACTTGATGTTATTCAGTGATATAGACACATTATTGTTCAGACACATTCATTTACCAGGTCTTTCATTCAGTACCTCATTATTCAACAAACATTTGTTAAGTATGTATTAGAGATAATAGAAAAATAATAAGGGCTCTTTGCTTTCAGGATAACCTGTCGCCTTTTCCATCAAAAGCTTATCAAAAAAATGTCATTTTAATCTTTGCTATGGCCAGATTAATTGCTCTAAATTCTGGCTCATCAGATAATACACGTGAAGAAATTGTGGAACAGCCAGGTATCTTGGTGAGATTAGAAAAGTTGTTTACTTGATAGCTGATGTTAGAAATAATCTTTCAGTCCCTGTTCAACTTAGTTATCTTGAAAAGTACAGTCATGAAAAACCAAAGAGTAAATGTTTTAAATTTTTTTTTATGTAGAGTTGTTTTTCTGATAAAGATGGCTGAATAAGTGAATGTAATTCCAAGTTAAAATGATCAAATCTTCTATTGAAATTTCAAAAACAGATTGGATTGTCAGTGGTGTGAAATGATGTGAGAGAGGAGCCGACTATCATATAAACTTTTAATATAAATAAATCATCATGCTTGAAATAATGAGAATATGTATCCTGGCCCCTCATTAAGAGCTACACTGTGGGTGGAGGGAGAGTGATGGGTTGGGCCACATCTATGGTGCATATTTTTATCTATAATAAAAATAAATAAATAAATAAATAAATAAATTTTTTTTCACAGAATTCCCAAAAGCAAAAAAAAAAAAAATAAGTTCATGGGGATGAACATTGACCCATAAATAGGACTAGGAAGGAAAACTTAAAAAAGAAAGTCTTATTTTGTGAACCACAAACATAGGAGCTAAGAAACTTCTTTTTCATTCTCTGAGAAGAGATATCCCTTAGTAATTCTCCTTACTGATTAAAAATCACAGCTGAAATAATAAGACATCAACTCTGCTGCTTGTCTGTTATGCTGGGACTCGTTTCTTTATCACCTTTCTTGGTTGTTTACACAATCACACACACACACACACACACACACACATGAAATAGAAGGTGCATCCCAAGCAGAGTGGCCCACTCTGCTCATTAAGAGATGACAAAGGCTTATAGCAGAAAGTCCAGTAGAGAGACGTCTAAGCTAACAGACTGTCTAAATATTCAATGTGCTCCAAAACCCTGATTATCAGGACAAGAGCTGGAATAGCTAATGCACAAGCAGGTTCAATTAACCCTAATTAGTTCAGAGTCAGGCTACAAAAGACTTAATTAGCAGTTATTAGGTGCTGTCAGAAAAGGAGCATAAATAATGGTTGGTAGCAAGCTGTGTTTAAGAGTCTCCTGGCTAAATGACACCAAATAGGAAAAAAAAAAAAAGTGAAATCAACGTTCCTCCATTGAGGATTAGATATAAAATAATAATATGGGTCTTGACTTAAATTCCATTTCTTCAAAGAGGATCATTGACTTTTTTTTTTTTTTTTTTTTTCTGGACAATTGAGTAGAGTTTGAATGTTGAGTTCCAGTGGTGTGGTGGTTATAATCTACCTACCCCAAAGATAAGGACATCTGCTGTTGGGATGGGAGTGGCAAGCAGGGGTCAGAGGAATCAATGAAAAGATTTTCTTGAGGATTTCAAGATTCGGGTTCTAGAAGGTTTCAGGATCTCACATTGCAGAGGTCCCTGGAGGAAAGTTTGATACACACAGAGAGCAGAGACATGGAGTCACAGTGACCACAGAGGTGAGCTAGTGACCTTGGTAGCTCTGAATGATCCAAGGCTGAATCCTGGCTGCACAGAAAATGAGCTTCCTTCAGTCCAACACAAATGAGTCTTTCTTCCCTGCTCTGTCTATGCACTTACATTGTCTCTCACAGGAGCCAAAAGCTAAAGACCCTCTTCTGATTTTGTGGTAAAATGATTTGCATAAAAAGCCACAATTATCAGATTAAGATAAAAAAAAAAAAAAACAAAGGTGAAATTAATGTGATCTGTCCACCAGATCTCTCTGCCGCTGTCTCTGAGGCTTTCTCAGAGTGGTAGACTAGTATAATATGTCTCTTCAGTTTTGTACTATCCTGCATAAAACATGGGCTTGACACGAGTGAAACTAGAAATTTATTTTAGAACACTACAGGGTTTTTATATTTTAATGCATTTTATTCAACATGACTATAAATGTTATTACTTATAAAACTATTCAGCCTTGTCATAAATTATTTCATAGAGGAATACTGTTTGTAGGTGTAAACACACAAAAAAGCTGTCTTTTAAGAGTCCACTTTAATCAACCATTAATTTTGTGTAATAACCGCTGCTTCCTCCTTTAAGAAAAAACGCCAAGGGACAATTTAGGAAGTGTGGAGGTGTATTCGCTTGTATTGCTCTGTAACAAATGCGCCCACATAATGCTTCTTAAAACAATATACATTTATTAACTCATTGTTCTACAGGTCAGAAGCCCAGATTGATTTGGCTGAGCCCTGAGAAGGTTGAAATGAAGGTGTCATGCTGGGTTCTTATCTGGAAGCTCTGGGGAAGAGTCTTTTTCCAAGATCATTCAGGTTGTTTTTAGAGTCCAGGCCCTTAATGCTACAGGTCTGAAGACCCCCTTTCTTTGTTGAATCTTAAGATAGCTGAGAACAGCCCTCTCAGCTCCCAGAGGCTGCCTGTATTCCCTCCTATGTGGCCCCACCATCTTTAACGCAGTCATGGGAGACCAAATCATTCTCATCCTCTCAATTTCTCTGACTTCTGATCCAAGCCAGACAAAATTCATCCTTTTATGAAAGTCCCATGTGATCAACTTGGGCTCACTTAGATAATCTCTCTTTGGATTATTCAAGGGCAACTGATTAACTAATTAATTAATTACCTCTCAGAATCCCTTTTGGTATGTAATATAACAATCATAGGCATGATATCTCACATATTCATTGTTTTAGGGATGAGGGCTCAACCTTCTCTGAATCCATAGCAGTCTCCTGCTGAGGGCGGGGAGTGGTCACCAGGCAGGAGCAGGACGGGAGGCCATCAGCGTTCCCAAGTGCCAGGGTATGGAAGAGCATATCCTGGAGACATGGAGAGGTGTTGGGAGGGAGGGAGACTACACATGAACCCAGACTCTAAGCCTCCAGTACAGGCTCCTATTGTCCTATAGGATTTTACTTAACCAAAAACAGATTCCAAGATGCAATTATGGTAGAACCTCCATAGTCGACCACCTCCTGACACTGACCACCTCCATAAGCTGATATAATTTTTGTAGACAGGACATGCACCATAAGTATGTATCAGTACAGTGGACCTAGTTCCTTACATTGACCACCTCCATATACTGACCAGTTCTTTTACACTGCCTTGAGTGGTCAACATACAGAGGTTTTGCTGTACTAAGACTTTCAAGATGGCAATGGTAGAGTATTAGACTCCACTAGGTGTCTCTCTTTTTGGTGTTTGCCGCTGTAAGACTTCACTGATTGAATACCCATGGTTGACCCTGGAAATAAGCACTTTTTTTTTTAATAGTAGTGGTAATATTTTGTAGACATCAGAGTTTAGTAGTAAAATTGAGTAGTTGTCTCCAAATACCAGTCCTATTTTTATTTTGTAAAACTGACCTAAAGATCAGTCCTGCGTCAGAAGCAACTCACATTCAGGGAGGCTGCTGTAAAGGGCCGTGTATAAGAACTCATCTCACGTTCAAGGAGGCTGCTCCAAAGGGCTGTGTATAAGAACTCATCTCACATTCAGGGAGGCTGCTCCAAAGGTACGTGTATAAGAACTCATCTCACATTCAGTGAGGCTGCTCCAAAGGGCTGTGTATAAAAACTCATCTCACGTTCAGTGAGGCTGCTCCAAAGGGCTATGTATAAGAACTCCAAACCAAGGGCCGTGTATAAGAACTCCAAACCATCATGTCAAAAGGGGAAGTGATATTGACATTTCACACAATACAAATAAAATTCTCTTACTTTGCCACTTTTTATGTTGTTCTGTGTATTGTTCTAACTCCCAAGCTACAAATCTGCTTCTTTTCACCATCACTGAAATTAATTAAAAATACATCAACTTGAATTTACATTCACTCAATATTTTCAGCATGCCATGCAATTTGATTCAAATTCAATTTTATTACAGAATATGTTATGAAAATTGCACGTAGTTTTCTCTCTTTTTTCCTTTTCTTTGCTGTCAAAGCTATTATAGACGGTACAGGCTCAATACCCAAGAAGCCAATAAAGTGAATTGTTCGCACAATTACACAATATTTTCCTGTTATGTACAATTCTCTCTGGGTGCCCAATACTCAGTGATTGACTGATCTGTGAAGCCAAAGTCCTGTCTGATTTTAAGCTTTGAGTATTCAACCATCTCTAAAATTTTGACAAGGCTGTTTAAGGAGTAGTACAATTGAATCATAAGATCACTCAAAAACCACAACATGTGCTTTGTTCTGTGTGGGGAAAAAATTCCCGTCATCCACAAAGAGGGGAAGAAAAATATATATGCTCACAACAAAATTCTTTAAGAGCAATCAGCTGAGACATAGAGGATACATATTGGAGAGAGATGGTCTGGGCTCTCGGCTAATATAAAATGATGTCGTCAAGTACATCACCAGCAGACAGTGGTTCTAATTATCTCCAGAGGGGGGGATTAGGCTGTTCGGACTCCAGCTGTCAAGCAGCTATAAACTTCTGCAGGCTATCATTTGAGTTTTCAGAGTGCAACAGGAAATCTGAGTTTCACCAGGAGACCGTGGTGTCAATTCAGAGCCAAGCTAATCCTGCTCTCCAGGTGCTGAGAGACTCACTTAAACAAGAAACACTCGAAGTGATACCTCTGAGAGATCCAAACAGCATCCATAGGTTCTAATTCCAATACTCGTGAGATAGTTGATCAATAATACCACTGAATTTAATTCTGCTAACACTTACAGAGTACTTTATATGGAGAGCTTTCTGCCAGGGAGACAGTATCCTGTGGTGGTCGATGCTGGATTTGCTTTGCTGGGAAGAGCCATCCAGGCAGCCCAGTCTCCCTATGCAGTGAGATTTTTATGGGTATCATGGCAAGAATAACTGTCTGGAGAATGGTTGTCTTGCTTTGTTTGCTTCCATGGAAGCAGACTCCCAAATAAGGATTGAATACAAACAGTTTACTGTAAGATGATTCTGGAAAACACCAGCAAGGAGCGGGGAGAGGGGGAGACAAGGGGGCCAGTGGTGGGCAGGCTAGGACACCTGAAGCAGTGAATCAATCGTCACAGTGTGGCTCGTGGTTTACTGCACCACATGATTGCAAGAGGGACTTTACCTAACAAATGCAATCAGTGTAACCTGGCTTATTGTACCCTCAATGAATCCCCAACAATAAAAAAAAAAAAAAAAATGCAAATTATTACACTGCTGAATTAGAAACCCTGCCTGCGGGCCTAGCACACTGGTCCAAAAAGCCCTCCAGGTGATTTTCAGGTGCTCTCAACTTTGAGAACTAATGAGCTAGGGAATCCTGGGACCTGGTGCAGACTAGCTGCCTCAGAGCCATCCCACCAGAAGGGAACGGGAGCTGGGGTATTTATACACCAACTCTCCTCGGTCATGATTGAGGTCTGTTGGGAAAAGGTGTTGTAAATAAACATTATATATCCACACTTCGATTGGACTGAATCAATTCCAAAGTAAGCCTTTGGCTAGGAGATGTGGGTCCTAGTAGCTGGAGGTTCTGGGGGCATTACAATAGCCAGGCCAGTGGTTGTATGGGTGGGCCGGGTACAGCTGTCACGGTGGCACCTTTACAACTGAGATAATGGCACTAAAAAGCTTCACTGTAGTGCCTGGCACAAAAACCCAATGTATGTTAAAATCTAAGGGTAATACAAAGGTCGACTAGCTGTGATCCCTGCCTCAAAGAGTAGACAGTTTCCAAAGAGAGGGGGACACATGGGCGTGGTGGGATCTCTAGCCAGATGCGGTAACTGGAGCAGGTGACGGGGGTGTGGGAGCTCGTCTCTGACTGAGGAGGCAGGAAGGTGCTTGTGAATTAGTGGTGTCTGAGACAGGCTCCAGGGCAGGCCGTGATGAAACAGGAGGGGTGATCACTCTGTGGTCGGAGGGGCTCTGGGTTGGCTGCCTTCCCATGGCCAGAACCGAGATGCCAAGTAGCCATCCACAAAATAGGGATTTCCAAGGCTAACAAATTCTAACTGTAAGGATGGCACAGATTAGTGTTTCTCTGCCACAAAATATCTCTAACACTCTTTTTCTGGAACAGAGGGAGGGCTCACTGGCTTGAAAAACACAGAAACACGTATCAAGTAACCCCGTTAAAGGGCTGTGTTCCAGGGATTGTATGGAAATGAGAGTGTGCTGACTTAACTTTTCTGTCACATTATTACTATCATAACATAACTTTTATAGTTTTACACAGAGCTGTCAATATGTCCTTTGAAAATTTTTCTCAGGTTAAGAAATCACTTCTGAAAAGGAGAGTGTAGTGGAGAGTAAAAACACATTGAGTGTCAAGCATAAGAATTCCACATTTTTGAGTATTATGTTGCTAAAATCCCAATCTCATAGCAAAATACGTTTCTCTACCCTAGTTAGGCTCCTTCCCGGGTCTCCCCTGTGCACCCTCATCAAGGCACCAGCCTGTGGGTTTCAGTCCCCTTGTGCTTGCCACATTCCATTGCACCCCTGGCACCAGCCTCGGTTTTCCCATCTGTAGGCTCAATGGAAACAGTCCATAATCAGAGAGCCCCAAGGTAGGGCTCTCCTGCCTTTTTAGAAAAAGGGCCTTTTCCCCTTGATTTCTTTTTTCTGAATCGTTGAGAACATTAGTGAAAGTAAGGTTAAGGGCAAAAGAAAAGGGGTTAGGAGTGAAGGACACAAGCATTGGGGTATGGGGGAAACTTGGAGAATTTGAAGAGAGCAAAGAAGCAGTCTTCCCTCCCAGCCCAGGTCTCCTCCACACGCACATTTACAATGAGAAACCTGTTAGTGGCACTTGCTCTGACAGTCAGAGACCCCCTGACAGTTGCTTGTTTCAAAGCTTCAAGTGGTGAAGCATTTGGTGGTGTGACGCTCAGGCGTAGATTGTGATATTGTGGAATGTGCATTGATGCTGTGTTTTTCCTTTGAGTGTGGGCTTCCCAGAATCATACAAATCAAATTTCTCTAATTGTGTATGGATAAAATATTCCTGTGTTATCAACTAAGAGGCAAAGGTCTGGGAATAATATGAAAGATATTCTAAAACATCTCTGTTTAGTGCAAGATTCAATGTTACACTGAAGTTCCTTTTAAGTGCACATAATGAGTACGTATGTCAGTTATTTGAATCACTGGTCACTGGTTAAGCTGCTGTGGTGTTTCATGAAGACTTAATAACTCGCACATAAAGCTAAAGGCCGGATCCATCAGGCCCCCAGACTTAACCTGCCTCACTTTCTTTTACTCACTTGCTTCTAGTTGGTCTTAAAAGTGACACAGCAAAAGTCATGTAACTGGGTGATATATAACGAAACGTCTGCTCACTT
Source organism: Loris lydekkerianus (assembly GCA_963574355.1). NCBI lineage: Eukaryota > Metazoa > Chordata > Mammalia > Primates > Lorisidae > Loris > Loris lydekkerianus. Next base: position 22,933 of record CAUYPK010073418.1, on the reverse strand, counting down.
TCTTATGAATAACATTTCTGATAACATATCATCATGGTAACAGTTGCTTAAGTTGCCTTTCAGGAACCTGGAGTCAGCTGTTGTCCAGTTCAAGCCAATTGATATCATCAGCCCTTCAACAGGACTGGGTGACCTTTTGATTTTAGAGGCCCAAAACTCTACGCTCTGATCAAACCAGTTACACCATGTTATGAATGAGTCCCATGAAAAACCACTAAGCTTTTCCCTCCATGATGGGGTGCAGGACATGCTACCCCAAAATATGGCACGTGGAAGGTCACACTCTGGCCTTTTTTCTGCCTTTCTGTGTGAGAACAGAACATTAAATAATTCTCTGACTTACCTCCCCTGAAAGTAGGTCAGGAACTCTGTCCTAAACCTGAGGACAGCAGTGAACACACAGACACAGCAAGAAGAATCGCAACTCACAGGCTTTGCTAAGCTCCTCCCCATTAGATCCCATCCTTTCTGACCAATCATACTTCTACGTGTCTTCTACCTTCCCTGAAACTTAGCATTAAAATACACAGTTTTCCTTGGGTCTCTGGGTATTCATTTCTGAAGTCTCCTGTGTCACATAAAACTGGGGTTAAATTCATTTTCTAGACTTCACTCTTGTTAATTTGTGTTTTGTAATTAGTGTCTCCACGAAACTTATAATGGGAGAGGAAAAGATATTATTTTTCCTTCCCTACATTCCCAAAGAATCTGGCTCAGTGTATAGATTGAATACAAATTGAGAGTAAAGTTTAGAGCTATCAGACAAATCAGAGATTAAGGATGAAGCATTTATTATTCAATTTACCAGCAATCCTATCAGCATTTGGGTCTGGAAAACAAAATGTAGTATCTTTCAAGAATTGGGTATTCTTTTCATTCCTTCATGTAATGAGTATTCATTGAAGAGTTTTTAATATGCAAAGCTCAACACTGCAGGGGTTATAAAAGGGAATTGAGAAACGACATTTGCCTGTAGCGTATGGCTTAGTTGTGCAGGATAAAGCTGGAATGTTTCCTACGTGATTAATGGGGAGTGGGGCAATAAAGGTCTGCATTCAGCCTACTGTCTACTGGCTAAGAAGGGAGGTGTGGCAGAAAAGAGATCATTTTAGTACAAAAGGTGATTTTACAGAATCAGGAATTTGAACAATTGTAAGCTGTTTTGTGCTTACTAGGTAAGGATACCAGAAGTCACAGGGAAAGCCCTGTGTGGAAAATGTCATCTGCAAGTACCCAGCTTTCTGAACAGGCTCTTGTAGTGAGAACTGGGTGTCATTTCACACAGTGCTAGTCTCTGCAGCTTTATGGACAGAGTACAAGTCCACATTTCATCGCTTTACTTTGGCTGTATTAGGAACCTATCTACTTAATGTACAGTATAGCTCCAGTTATAAAATTTTAAAGAGGATACAAATTTTATTCTTTGTTTCTTTCATGGACACTCATAAAAATATTCCTTATGCTGTTAATGAAATTTTGAACTCAACAGCAGTATGTAATATGCAACATTGCCGTGCAAATTTAGCTTTTATACTTACCATATGAGCACTAACAGTCTACATTTAGTCAACACTAATGAGTTGCTAAAGCCAGCAAAAGGATATAAATTGTGCATAGCACTTAAACGACTCCCTTAACTCATTCTATTAGATTCAGTCCTCGTGGTGATGATAGTGAATGGAGCTGGAGTTACCTGCAGGCTGAACTGGGCTGGATGTTCATATGGCTTCTTGCCTCACATGTCTGGTGCCTCCCATGGGCAGCATGGAACAGGTGGGGTTTGGCTGGGATTTGCCTCTGTTTGAATATCCTCTCCACATGGCCAGCTACTTTGGGCTTCCTTATAGCAAGAAGGTGTCAGGACAGACTTCTCACATGGTGGCCAGTTTCCTCTGAACATGTATTCCAAGAGAGCAATGCAGAATTTACCTGGTATATATATATATTTTCTTTTACTTAGTCTTGAAATCAACATGATTTCACCACATAGGCCCTAGGCAGCATGGTTTCTGGGGAAAGGGGTGTTCTTTGGGGATAAAGGATCACGTTTGTCATGAATACCTTACTGAAATAGGTCAATGCTTGGCTTTGGTCGACTCTTGTTATACCCCATCAGTCAGATGATCAACAGGAATTAAAAATCTACTTTCAAAGAGTACCTAGAATAATAATTTAAAATTGGCATCAAAGGTTACCCAGCACTTTAGCCAATTATTTAATTACCTCCTGAGAGCCAGAGACTGTGCTGGATGCTGGTGGGTTCTGATAATAAATTGGGTAGATATAGAGGAAACTGAAGCTCAGGAGATTTGAATGGAAGTAGATTGGCTTCTCCAAAGGCAGTTGAGTTGGGTGTTCACATGATGCCATGGCATTGGGAACATTTGATGAAAGAGACAAAAAGAAACAAGACAAAACAAAATCTTGCCCAGAATTCTCAAAAATAAGACTTAGAGTACATTCTATGATGTGCTTTGTAGCTCGACACTGAAAATTTGAGTGATGGATTTTTTCATGTGTAGTAAAAATATCCTTTATATATTGTCTCTTAAAATATACCTCAACCAAAAGACACTTACCAAGTAATCATGCTGAACAGCAGTGGTTCTCAAACTTTAGAAGTTCTCAGAGTCACCTGTAGGGCTGGTTGTCAGACATGTATCTACACCTGATCCTCAGAGTTTCAGATTCAAGAGGGCTGGGTAAGGCCCAAGCATTTATAGGTATGTAAAGTTCCTAGATCCCGTTGAGGGTGCAGGGAAAGGGGTGCATTTTAGAACTACAGCTAGATTGTGGTAAAGACAGCCAGAGCTGGACAGAAGTTAAAGTTGAGGATAGGTTTTTATTCAAAATACTCCTGCAATAGGGAATGAGAGACTCCAGGATAGAACTGAGCTCAATTTCAAATACTGTCAGAATGAGTGGAGATTTAATAGCCGAGGGGAGGGAAGTGGGCCCTAGCTGAGTGTCCAGCTGTGGAGGAAGTTGACTGCACCCTCCTGACAGGCTTCTGGCTGTAGGCAGGATGGATGAGTAGGTCTTACCTGGGGCAGAATGGGATGGGGAATTTGATCAAATATTAGATATTAAACATGTGGAATTCTCACTAACCTGACTTGGTAGGGTTCTTGCTAAAACTGGACTCTGCAAGAAAGTGCGTGTACAAAGATGGCTTTGGGGGAAGAGGATTCAGGAGAGTGAAATTAAATTTGATCAAGCAAAGAATCTTTGTCACTGGTTATCACAACATGGAACAGTGATTAGAAACCTGGATAGGGAGTCAAGTAAGCTCTCAGGGAGACCTGAGCATGTTACTCAGTCTTTCAAGGTTCCTTTCCTGGGCTTTATAGTGGATAATTAATACTGCTACCACATCAGATTGTCGTGTGCATAAAATGACTTATAGAAAGAGCTCAACACGTGTTAATCATACTAAGAATTTTAATCCTGTAGAAAACATAGTCTGATTCTTGTGAAGGTAGTTACCTACTGTGTGTAATGGTGCACCTGTCTGCTCTGCTTGCTTTGTTCCCCTGCCTTCACTTTCCATTCAACATAGCCGACCCTCTAAGCTTTGTGCCTTTCCTTGCCCCCTTCAGAAAGGGAGACACAATAGAAATTTCTGATTATCTGTTTTCTCCCTTGTATACAGTGCGAAAAATCTAGCAAGTAAGTATTTAAAATAATTTATAGACTCAAAAATAAATCTTACTGTTTTCAAGTTAAACTCCTCCTGGGATTGGTATTAAAGAAAAATTAGGTTTGGCTTAGTTGAGCTTTGCAGGATGCCCTGATAATGCATCAGCAATCAAAATGTAATTATAAAATAGGAAAGTTTAAATGGCAGAATATTTTCCTCTATTCTGTGTGAGCTGTAGTAGTCAAGAATTTAGGTGCATTAGGAGAAAATAACAAAGTTCCCAGTCACTTATCAAGCTGTGGGGTTAAATGCAGGGCAATAGTTAACAACAACAAAACACACAATAATAAATAAATTGTAGCATATTTTCTTGATTATTTTAAATGTCACCACGCTCACTAAAAGGATGTCTTTCTTTTCTCTTACAACATAATCCTTGCTGTGAGGCTGCTGAAAATGTAATCCTCCAGCTTTTTTTTTTTTTTTTTTTTTTTTCTCCTGTCTTTCACTGTGCCACTGCTTCACCCGTTGGGTCACACTCAATTCCTTCCTGGGCCTCAGTTTACTTACTTATCCAGCTAGATTAACAGTAGATTAATCACATTGCTTATAGATGATCACCAGTAACAGGAGATGCTCAGGAGAAAAATCTCTTACAGAAAAAGAGCTCTGGAAGCCTTGCATGCTCTGCCCGCTTCATTGAGTCAAGACATACATTAGCATTTGAGAGACTCTGAGACATTCTGCTGTGAAGAAACTAGTGTTTTGCAACTTTGTTAGACTGTGTTTTCTTCATAACAACTGAATTTCCGCAGAATACATGTCTTTGGGAAAATGCTGTCCCTAGTTCTGAAGACCTCTCTCTTAGTAGGTTCTAGAAATTCATGTTCATCAGAGATTCTTTTTCCAGCAAAACTGTCCTTTGAAAATGAGGCAAAATAAAGGCTTGCCCAGATAAACAAAAACTGAGAAATTTTTTTTACTAATACATTTGTTCTGTAAGAAAGTTCTTTAAGCTAACAGGAAATGACGCTAGATATTCAGTCAAATGCAGAAAGAGGGAAGGATGAGCAGAAAAATGACAAATGATGGGGATAAAATGTTCTCACTATTTATAGTTTTTTTCTTTAAAATAGCCATAAGATTATTTAAAGCAATGATTATAGCACTATTACTATGTTCATAGCATAGATAGATGTCATATATGTGACAATAATAGTGGAAAGAAGGCCGAGGAATGTAGCTGTATTTTTTAAGAATTGGGTCAGTATTAATCTGAAGTAGATTTTGATAAACTCAAGATGCATGTTGTAACCCCTGGTGCAAACCACTCTGAAAGTTAACAAAAAAAGTTCGTAGTTAAAAATATGGACAGATGATTAAAATTGCTAACTAAAAATACTGGCTTAACACACACAAAAAGATAGTAAAGGTGGAACAGTGATTAACAATAAAAACTACATAAGACATACTGAAAAAAATGAAAACATGACAGCCATAAATCCAACATGTTAATAGTCACATTAAATGTGAATGTACTAGAGATTCCAATCAAAAGACACAGATCATCAGACTATATTCCTTTTTAAAAAACAAGATATAATTATATGCTTTGAACAACACAGTTTAGATCAAAAGATACAGACAGATTGAAAGTTAAAGGAGAGAAAATGATTGCCATCAAGCAGTTGCCAAAGAGAGACAAAGTACTTATATTAAAAGAATGACAGAAGAGCTTTACTTAAGAATCGTATTTATAAAATTCTAGGAGGTAATTTCTTTGCAAATACTTAAACATTGTTGAAAATGTAGATGTCTTCTTAAAAAGTACAATGGGATACAATATTCCTTAAAAATTATTTCAGGAGCTATGGAAGTAAAAATGTTTGAAGTCTGCTCTTCTGTACAAACTCTCTAATACAGAAAGAGGAACTAAATTTCATGAGGTTCTGACTTAGTCCCAGTTCACAATTTGTGGCAAAGTGAGTGTTAGAAGCCCTCCTCTTTTCAGGTACTATATTTCTTGCCTATTTTAAAGAGGTGCCATATGATAGTGATTAAGTTCATGAATTTTGAAGCTACATAAACAAATCCCAAACTCTGGCTTTTGTCAGCTATGTGATCTTTTTATTTCCTTTTTTTTTGAATTCCAAAATAAAAAGTTTATTAAATTTTTTTTGTTGTTGTTGAGGATTCTTTCAGGGTACAATAAGCCAGGTTACACTGATTGCGTTTGTTAGGTAAAGTCCCTCTTGCAATCATGTCTTGTCCCCAGAAGGTGTGGCACAAATTAATCCACACGAAAAGAGCCAGCAATCCCATGTATCAATCAGCTATGTGATCTTAAGAGAGTTTTCCTAACCTCTCTGTGCTGCAGTGAGTTCATCTAGGAAATGGGGAGCATGTCAACGTGTACTATACTATACGTAAACGTCAGGAAAAGGGCAAATAAATGTTTTTGTAAGTGTCTCTAGAAAACTCCCACCATTGTGGAGAATGAAAATCTGCATTCCTGCCTGAGGCCAGTACTCAAAGGGACAGGAAAGGCTCTTTGCTGTTTGTTTTCTACCTTAAACCACTGGGGATGACTCAACAGAATAGACTGAACAAGGGTCACTGGAGATAAGGCCAATGGAAGCCAATTACAGTTAAAGAACAATAGCCTGAAGCCACAACACGTGATGCTAGTTCTGGTAGACCTTATCCCTAACCACCAAAATTCATCTTTTAAAAAGCCTGGTATTTCTGCTTAAACTGAGGGTGGCAGTCTTTGAGATGCTAGTTCACTGCCCTCTTCCTCCTGGTCTACAGCATAAATCCACAATGGTGAGCTATTTTTATTTGGGGCTTTTGAATGTTTGAATAAATGTGCTACAGGCAAATCCACACCACATCTGCCAGCCAGCATGCTTCCACAGCTCAGGCACAGATTTCAGAGTTCCTGACTCAGATGTCGAATCTACATCTGGACAGCAAGTTGTTTTCGCAGATCAGCATTAGTGAGACTGAGTTGGGAAGAGGCAGCACTGAAGGGAAAACCTTGCTAACGAGATGGTGTGTGCTGAGCTCAGCAACTCTGCTATTGTTGATGAAGGGGAGACAGAGCAAAGCATGAGATGTGGGACCCTCAGAGAGCAGTCGGGAGGATGCACCTCCTTTGTTGTTGGCTGGAAGACTCGGAAGGGCAACACTGGGTCAGCAGGAGGCCAGATGGCAAGCACTGACATCAGACTTATGAATAGCCTTTTATTCTAGCTCCCCACAGCTCCTCCATCCCTCCCTGTGCTACGTGCACCTGACTCACCATCCCCCGACACAAGCAGCATGCCCTACTCTCTGCCTTTGCTCCATGGACCACTTGTCCTGTAGTGCAGCCCTGCCCCCACCCTCTTGATACCTTTCCTCTCTCACCATTTGCAACCTGCTTGGTAGATGCAATGCATTCAGCTGAGGACCTGATACGCTTTGAGCCTGAGGCTGTGCTATTAGAAGGCAAGGTCACACAGTTCTAGACTCTTCTGCGAGGGAGTGCCCTGGTCACCCTTTATGACTGTCTGCAATGGAGGTGGCACAGGTGTCCTTGAAGTGCTGGCAGGAGTGTTTTATCCAGCCTACAGGTGATCGGCAGCCCCCTCCTGAGTGGTTCACTGAGTTGTAGTTGACTCTAGAAGCAAAGGCACCTCCACAGGCAGAAATCAGGGTGGGGGATGTAGCATGCTCACTGCAGCTGGAGAACTGGGACACATCACATTCAAGATTCCTTTATTGTCTTGGCCCCCATAGCACAGTGGTTATGGTGCCAGCCACATACATCCAGGCTGGTGGGTTTGAATCTGGCCCAGACCAGCTAAACGACAATGACAACTGCAACTAAAAAATAGCTGGGTGTTGTGGTGGACACCTGTAGTCCCAGCTACTTGGGAGGCTGAGGCAAGAGAATCACTTAAGCCTAAGAGTTGTAGGTTGCTGTGAGCTGTGATGTCATGGCCCTCTACCCAGGGCAACAGCTTGAGGCTCTAAAAGATTCCTTTATTTATTCATTCAAAAACATTTGTAGAGAACTTGCTAGGTGCCAGAGGCTATTCTAGGCACTGGGTATACAGTAGTGAATAAAACAAATAGAAATCCCTGCGACTACGAGATCTTCCTCTAGGGAGGCATCTGTGGACATCCCAGTTAAGTGACTGAATTGGTTCTGAAGCCTACCTGGAAGAGGGGTCTAGAAATGTGGATCCAAGGGAGAAACTATGGCTTAAGAATGTTTCTATAGGTCAAAAGAAACAAAACACAACTTACCACACAAAGAAAAAAGTGTGGTTAGGCAGAAACATTTAATTTAGCAGAAGTATTCAGGCTAACATGGGTCAAAAAAAAATTTAATTTAATCAGCAGAAAAACTAATGCTGACATAAGCTGCAAAGATGGTAGATATATAGCACTATAATCCAGGAAGCTCTGATGCTCCCCTGCAGGCACAGAAGGCTGTGCACCACGCTTCACAGGGCACAGGGACAGGCTGGAGGTCATTCAGGGAGGAGGCACTTTGAGGATGGGAGAACTCACAGCTGTACCTACCGAGGATGCTGAGATCACACGGGGGGTGTTTCCCGTCCAAAAGGTGATCATGCAGTGGTCTTCATATGGTTCTCTGCTGGGGTTACATGGGAGCCTAACCAGTATCACTGTGAGCACGTTATAGGGAAAATTTCAATAGTAAGACCACTGACATTTCATACATGTCCCGAGATTCTAGCCTCAGATGTACTAGCCAGGATCTCTGGAAAAACAGAGCCAACAGGATGAATATACCAGAAAAAGACTCATTCGAGGACTCAGCTCATTGGACATGGAGATTGGTAAGTCCCAAGATTTGCAGGTGAGTCAGCAAACTGGGGACCCAGGGAGTTCATGGTGGGACTCTGGTTCGAGGGACAGCTGGCTCTACACTCAGGAAGAGCTAATGTTGCAGTTCAAGTCCAAAAGCAGAGAAAAAGCCAATGTTTTAATTTAAAAGCCACTGGGCAGGAAGAATTCTCTCTCCCCAGGGAGAGCCAGTAGTTCCCTTGTATTGGGAACTTTGCGCTGATTGGATCAGGCCTTCCACGTTAGGGAGGGAGACCTGCTTTACTCAGTCTACTCATTTAGGTGTTAATCCCACAGAAGTAAAACCCTCCAGGAAACACCTAGAATACTATTTGATTACATATCTGGACGTTCTGTGACTCAGGTTGTCACGTAAAATTAACCATCACAAGTGAGAACTGTTTCTGTCAGGGATGGGATGATTTCCGTCTAGGAGTAGATAAACTAAAACGTTCACACCTGGGTGGTTATTCGAAGACTTGGTTCAAACATGCTTCAGATTTTTAAAAATAAAGCTAAGTCTCAATGTGTTCAGAAATCTTCCTCTCTTCAGAGCAGGAAACCTAGGACACCAGGCCAGATTGGTCAGGATTAGAAATGGTGCCCTGAATCTCAGGACAGTTTCCTAAACCACTTCCCTAATCAAGAATAAACACTGCTCTCATCAGGCCAAATGCTATTTGCCTTTTTTGGCCTTTCCTATTGTTTCTTTTCACGGGCCAGTCCCAGAAAACAGAAAAGAAAATGAAATGTGAGCATTTAAAATGTATTTTTAATTAGAGGACTTTTATGTGATCTAAGGAATTGTAAAACTCCAAGCTCTGACGGTGCCCTAGTTCCCATTTAATCTTCATTTCTCCCTTTCAAGTCAGCTGCGTGTGCAGATGCTGAAATCTTATTTGTTTATCATGGGGCCAGGAAGATTTATGGTCGGGTGCACGCTCGGCCACCTTCCCTGCACTCCTGGCACGGCTCCTGAGCTGCGCAGCATGGGGGACACTAAAACATGCTTAATGGAGAAGTCAGGCCCACAGTAGTTCTCATCTGGTTATTTTTCAGCTTCTGCTTTGGTTGAAGTTAAGGTAATTACAAAGTTATTATTTGTCATTTCCATTATCTTTGGGGTCAGAAAGACGTCTGTTGAAAGTTAGCTTCATCTGTCATTTATGCCAGCTGGTGGTCAGTACCTGAGTGGACTTAACCAAAGAGGAAAGGGGCTGCATGTTGATGCAGGCTAACTGTGTGTGTGTGTGTGTGTGTGTGTGTGTGTGTGTGTGTACAGAGGAGCCCAACTCTGGAGTGAAGGCGTCTGTTCCTTCTGGCAACATCAGTGTTGAGGAGCGTAACAATGCCCAGATGCTGCTACCCATGATATTCTTAGGGTTTTTTGAGTCATTCATGTGCAGAAAAGTAATGGAGTCAGATGAACTATTCCTAGTTCCCTTCCTGCTGGGCTATTTATTTTCTTCCCTAATATGTTGCACATAGTTCTCTTTTCAGAGTGAAAATGAGAAAATGGTCTGAGGGTTGAAATGCCATTTTATTCAATAAAGAAATATAAGTGATGTATATGATCAGTCCTGGCTTTAAGAGTCAGCAAAACACCTTAGTGTTTGAAAATTTGAAGTTACCAGTTAATCCTTCAGCTCAGGGTCAGCAAACACTTTCTGCAAAGGGTCATATAGAAAAGATTTTAGGCTTCCTGGGTTCACTGGGTTCCATTTAGGTACAACTCTGCTTCGTAGGCAAGGTGTAAATGAACGTGACTGTGTTTCAATACAACTTTATTGGTCAAAACAGAGAGAGTGCTGGATTTGGCCTACAGGCTATAGTTTGCCAAACTTTGCTTTGATGAACATTCAACTAAACACTTGACCTTGGATGAACAGATCATGGAAAAGAGACTTGCAGTTGCGTTAAGAACCAGAAGAGAGAAGAAGACGGTCTCTGTGTCATTCTGCATGGTTCCGCCCGCACTGGGCTTGTTGCTGTGGCCCAGATTCTCTCTGGAGAACATTTTTACTACACATCCATTCCTAAAACTTGTATTACCATAGTAGATCAAACTTTGTAGTTTAGTATTTTGTCTTATATGCTCTGAGAAGATAAAATTTTGGTAAGATCTTTCTCCTAGCAAATGTGGATGATGCTCAAAACCCTCCAAAGCTGAGTATGGAGATATTCAGAATACAACTGCTATCCGAATGATAACTGTGAATGGTTATTATTTTCACAACATATCAATGACCAAAAGGAAAACAAACAACTATGGAGTGTATTACTAGCCTGCTCCTTTGTTAGTTGGGAAAAATTTCACCTAACCCTCAAAGAGGAAAATGAAATCTTTACAGATCAGTAAAGTTAGCCTAAACGTCAATTTAGAGAATGCTAATGTGCCAGACCCCAAGCAAAAGCTTAGCCTTCAGTTTGTGAGCATTCACCAGGACTTTGAAGGTGGGGACTGGCTTTTAGTTCGGTTTCACAAATGCCCTTACATTTTCTCATAGATTCATTTCAGTTTGATCAGTTTCAGGATCTCATTTCATTCTGCTGCTTTTAGGGCAGCGGTTCTCAGCCTGTGGGTCTCAACCCCTTTGGGGATCTCCTGCATATCAGACATTTACATTATGATTCATAACAGTAACAAAATTACAGTTATGAAGCGGCAACAAAAATAATTTTATGGTTGGGAGTCACCACAACATGAGGAACTGTATTAAAGGGTTGAGGCATTAGGAAGGTTGAGAACCCCTGATTTAGGGCACCTTATTCTGTCCTACCAAAGAGGTTCTTACAATGACTTGGAAACCAGGACTCAAACTTTCATAAGGAAATTAAACTAAAACCAAAAAAGTTTATTGAACCCTTAAAAACGATAAGGCAAGAATGAAGAAAAATATGAAAATTTGCTAAAGTTTAAGAATGAAGTTAAGGATGGCTAATTCTTAGTATGTGTATTTTTTTCCCACTGAGAAATTAACTCTGAGAAACTTTCTCTGCCTTCACAAAGTGTACAACTCCAGAGCTCTACAGTAAGATGCAGTATGCTTTACACAAACATCACCAACCTGTATGGTTACATCAGCTCCTCTGGGGTTTGGGGTGTATGGTTGAAGGTTTATGACGACCAGCTGGAAAAGTTCCTTCACTGTCCTTATGAACATCTGCTGTCTTCCAAATTCAGCCACTCATTATGAAGGTTGTGGACAGACGAAAAGGGGTTATAAAAGAGACAATGATTCTTGTCTATTTGGGATTGGGGATGAATGAATTTAGAAAGAAAATAAGTATGTTCAATTTATGTGAATAAAGAAAAAAGAAATAGCTGTATTTTGGGGACTAAACGTCCACTAATATCCTTGAAGAAATTGCCTTTTATCATCAGTTAGCTTTATTTAGTATAAGCCAGTTAAAAAAAAAAAAAAAAAAAGGCCTATTACTAAAAAGTTTTAGCTAAAACTCTGACTATATTTCTTCACAAAGTGTTCTAAAAAATTGGATATGGAGATAGATTTTGATGATCCACTGTAAATGTAAGTAGAAATGTGATTGTTTTCACTACTACGTGGGAAGCTTTGCCCAAATTAGATGTCTAGTACTAGATGGCAGTAATTGACATAAACATTATACATTGGCATTAATTGCAATCTCACACATTTTTGTGTTTAAATGAACACAAAAATATTCATTAAAATAAAATTTAAAAGCAATAAAAAGGTGAAAAAACTGAAATTTTTTAAGTCAAATAATTTACATAAATTTTAATAAGTTTTTTCTTTGATAGAAATTGCTTTTAGCAAATGTGTTTAAAATGTGATCTCCATTTTAGGAAAAAAAAAAACTTGAACTGTTAAGCCTACCTTCATTGCTGGGACTAATTGAGGTGACCAACAGCTATAACTGTTCCAGAAAATGTCATCTTAGAGATGTCTGTCATCTAAAATATCACTAGAATGGCTAAATAGTAGAAAGGGCAGGTTTATTGCTAATACTATTTGTAAACTGGGAAGATGTGGTCTCCAGTGTGGACAGAGAGAGAAAGGGCACGTTTGGGTTTTGTGACTCTGTCATACATATTCAGCAGGTTTTGGGGGAAGCTGGAAGGCCGTGCACATTTATGAAGGGAGTTGAGTGTGTGCATAATGGGGAAATGGACATCACACTCACTTTGCGGAGGGGGTTTAGCATTCAAAATGAAGTGGAATTTGACTCTTTACATCCGAAAGTGAACTATAGGAAACAAAGACAGTTTGTGCACCCTCTATACTGGCTCAAAACTGGCTTGAGATCTACAGTTGCTTATCAGGAAAGAATGTTTATAAGGGACAGGGCTCGATGGCTCATTCCTGTAATCCTGGCACTCTGGGAGGCCGAGGTAGGTGGATTGCTTGAGCACAGGAGTTCAAGACCTGAGCAAAAGTGAGAGCCCGTCTCTACTAAAACAGAAAATCTAGCTAGACATTGTGACAGGTGCCTACAGTCCCAGTTATTCAGGAGCCTGAGGAAAGAAGATTGCTTGAGCCCAGGAGTTTGAAACTGCTGTGAGCTATGACGCCATGACATTCTACCCAGGGTGACAGAATGAGACTCTGTCTCAAAAAAAAAAAAAAAAAAGTTTGTAAGGCCCATATTCTGGCCAGTCAGAATTATAGTGGTCTGGGTTGTAAATCAGAGTGAGGAAGGGTCTGACTGACAATTTGCCTGATAGCTGCTGTTATCAGGGAGTCCAGTGAGGGTCTGATTTTTCCTGTAGCTGTAAGATCCACGCTGGCTGAACAGAACACAGGGCTCTTGGGCCCACAGGTGACACTCATTTCCTCAACCTTAGGGTCCATATTAGCTGACAAAATGGCATCTACCTTGGTCTTTTAGATGACATATTTCACTACTTCTTCAGTTATAACATAATAGGAGCCTTCACACAGTCATAGGCTTGTTTTAATTTACAGTGTCTATTATCAAAAGTGCAAAGATAGTGACAGGCTTGCAGAAATAATTATGAAAAGTCTTTCTCACACAGAATTTGCATTATTGACCAATTACCATGTAAATACTTTAATTGGAACAATTACCAGTGGAAACTATAATATCCCAACATCACATAGATTATTAATTAGTTTGAACAATGCTTGCTTGCATAATGTTTGTGGTGTAGGCTACAGCACATTGGAAGCTAAGAAGGTCAACAGCAAATTATATTCTAGGCCACTGTTTGATCAGGATCTGGGATGTATTTATGTATCATTCATAATGGCAGAAATAGTCTCAGTAATAACTAATGGTATTACTCAGTAATATGCATTACTCTGTAGTTATTCATCAAATGTATGGAATATATGGGGAACATGCAATGAATAGACAAAAAAAAAAGAAGTGAACCTAGAATAAACTACTGATTTTTAAAATATGAAATTGGGCTGCATATTATGTATAATAGGGTGATAGATGTACCATGTTGTACCTGTGGCAACAAAGCATTTTCAGTTTTTGATAATGTTTTATGTATTTATTAATCAATAAATTACACATATTTCAAAGATCATAGAAAAATGCACGTCTCCCTCCAAAAGGAAGAATATGTATTAGGTTTTGTTATTTTATAATAGATTTCAAATTTCTAGCTAGAAGAGTATTTTTATAGAGGTGTTTCAGGTATCTGTGCTCTGGGCCCACATGGCTTCAAAGAGACCTACCCTGTTTCCCCAAAAATAAGACATCCTCCGAAAATAAGACCTACTTACAGGAAAGATAAGATGTCCCCTGAAAATAAGACCTAGCGCATCTTTGGGAGCAAAACTTAATATAAGACACTGTCTTAGTTTGGGGAAAACAGGGTAGTTCAGAGGAATGTGATCAACTGAGAGGAGTCCTGGAAGTGATAAAGGAATGTGATCAATTGAGAGGAGTCCTGGAAGGGATGAAGGAATGTGATCAACTGAGAGGAGTCCTGGAAGGGATAAAGGAATGTGACAAACTGAGAGGAGTCCTGGAAGGGATAAAGGAATGCGATCAACTGAGAGGAGTCCTGGAAGGGATAAAGTGGTGCACAAGGAAATTGCACAGTGGGTTTCCTAAGCATAAAAAGCCATAAGCAATTTTTTCTGTGTAACCTGAACTTTACCTGCTTGAGGAAATGGCTCTTCATTGTTTTCTCCGTCATTATCAAGATAACCATATTTTTATTGCTTTCATCTTCTCTTTCATGGCTGGGATTCAAAGTCCTGCATAAACACAAATGCACGTAACTGTAGGACACTGGGAATGTTCAGACCACAGAATGAAGGGCAGACTTCTCACTCATATGCCCTGGATGGTGAGGGGCAAGGCAGGGCGGTGACCCAGGCATCAAGACACTTGCATCCCAGTGTTAACTTTGCTGCTAGTCCCTTGGGCACTGCGAGCAAATCCATTATGTTCTTTGAGCTTCAGTTATATAATCTGGAAAATGACTTGATTACCAGCATTGAAATCCTGATGTCTAGTACCATTCTCCAAGAAAAAGAGGTAGGGCTAACTAGAAAAATTGCAGATACAAGAACTGAGGCAGGGAATATGCCAGATGTGCCTGGAACAGCTTGTCACGCCAGAAAGTAAAAAAGAGGCAAAAAGGTAGTGGTCACAGGACACAGGAGCCAGCTGCAACAGTTCCCAATGGCTGTTCCCAATAATTAATTTATGAAAAAAATATACATAATAGGGCCTTAAATTATAACCCAAATCTAAACTATGAAATACCTGTTTCTGAATTCAGACTGATATGAATAACTCACTGAATAAATAAATAAATAAATGGGGGACAAGAAACAAATCTTCCATGCAGAAGAATTCTCCAAATGCTTTAAGGAGAGGTGGCATATAACTACCTACCTTTTAAATGAGGACTTACTTCCCCAAAGTATAGCATGAAACATGGAACAGAAGGGAACATTAGAAGGGAGGGGCCGAGGTGGCGGACCACATGCACATATGTGGTGCACTTTTAACTTCTAGAAAGACTAGATATTTCAAATAGCACTTACGTTTTTTCCCACTATACACAGTAGTGTCGAATAAACAGTGCACACTCATAACAAAAACTATAATTTGAACGTGCCCTTGAAATAGGAACATTCTGGCCTAGAACACTTCCCCTTCTCACCTCTACCAACCCAGTAGACAGTCTAAGCACCTGTAATGCTTAGAGGAGATGTTAGTAATTTTACTTTCATATTTTAAAAATAGTCTTTCATGTTTTTAAGAATAGTCAGTATTTCCTAACAATTTTAACTCGAAGTTTACTCAATGTATTACTTTGCTAACTTTTTCTATGGTCTTTGAGGTGTGTGTAATTTAATTTATTGATTAATGAATACATAAATCTAGTATTACTTTACTATAACTTTACTAATCTTTACTAACATCTACTTTTTGCCATACACTGGCAACCTTTCTATCATCTAGAAAGACTAGATGATGTAAATTAGGATTTTAGTTGATATTGCTGCTTAAAAAAATATGGCTGTGTATGAGAAGATAAGGAAATCTTAATGTTTGAAGTGTGTTGAAATAGATGTCCTAAAATAATCCCTTTGTATGTGTCCCTTTGGGGATTTTTAGGAAGACTGTCTTCTGGGAAGGAACTGTCAACCCACTTTTTGAAGCTGGACATGGTCCTGTCCTCAGTCACTGGAGTACAGGAAGAGGGAGAAGAGGGAAGGTGAAGGGAAGGGCTCTCTGCAGCATTTCCATATCTAGATTTTAGATTTTAACCATAGGTCTGTATGTGCATTTTTAGTGAAACATCTGTGTTTATGATGGACAAAGTTCATTATTTTGCAACATTGAAGTTTTGGAGATGTCCTGAGGTGACAAAGCATGATAAAAAGTAGAACTAACAAATCAGCCATTTTGCAAGTATATTTTTGTTATAACTAATAGAAAGAATGCATTTTGGACATGGACTTGTTAAACTACCTTTGAGCAGTGTGTTCACTGGTTCACTAGGTTGGTGGCAGAGGGGCAGAGGAAGTGTGGAAGGAGAGATGTGAACGGATGTGTTCACACTTACATTTGAGGGCAGCCATTGATGTGTGCACATCCCTCTGGCTATCTTGTCAGAATATATGTTGAGTATTTCAGTGAAACACACCTTCTTGCTAACATATTAATATTATAGGTATAGGTCTGATGACCATCTCAGAAACATTACACTTGGTGTACGCTGTTGCCTTGTGTTTCATTTTAAAGTGAGCATTAAGGAATGTCGTTTTGGGTTTTTTTTTTTTTTTTTTTCTGGAATACAGTGTTTTATCGGAACTCTGCCAGTACTTTTATCTAGAGGCTTGTTGCCATTTTTGTCTTCTATGAAATTTTCGTCCCAAGAAAGGCAGGATTACACTCTTTCCTAACAGATTGAGTTGATGTGGTGTATTCTTGGTTATCAAAATACTCATAGAGTTTTGGGATTTTGGATTGGTAAATATTCATGATGTGTGAAAAGGCATGATACATATTATACAGTATCTGCAATCTCAGTCCCGTAAAACTGGATGCTGTGTGTGTACACCCAGGATCTAGAAGGACGTGTCAGACTGTAAACCACTGTGAGTGTGGATGACTTTGTTCTTTACTTCTTCTGTTTTTCAGTTTCCTATACTGCATTTATCAACTAAAAAAAAAGGTTATTGCAAAAAACAAACAAAAATGGCATCTAAAGGCAAAGATTATTATTATATAATAAAGGGAGATTTTAAGCAAGAAAAAATAACAATCCTAAATATACATGAACCTAAAACAGGAACTCCCAGGTTCATAAACAATCTCTACTAAATGTAAACAAAGAAATAAACCTTAAAGGCGTACTTCAAAAGGAAAGACAGATTACAAATCAATAGCCTAATGCCACATCTCAATTAGAAAAAGAAGAACAAACCTAGCCCCAAACCAGCAGAAGGAAAGAAATAATGAAGCTCAGAACACAACTTAAAATGAAAACAAACAAACAAACAAACCTAACTAATGCACAGGATCAATCAAACAAAATGTTGGTTCTTTGAAAAGATAAACACAATTGATTGACAACTAGTCAAATTAGAAGAAACAGAAGAGAAATAATTTAAATAAGCTCAATCAGAAATGACAAAGGAGACATTACAACTGATATCACAGAAGTACAAAATACCATCTCCCAATACTGTGAAGCCTCTGTGCACACAAACTGGAAAACCTTTAGGAAAAGGGTAAATTCCTAAAAACATGCAACCTCCCAAGCCTCAATCAGGAACAAATAGAATCCTGAAGAGCCCAGTAATGGGCAACAAGATTGCATAGTGATAAAGAAAAGGAGAAAAGGAAGCCTCACACTAGAAAAGTAACAGCTGTAGTCTAAAGCATGTATAAATAAGAACTAGTACCCATCCAACAGGAATTATTTTATAGCATTGAAACAAGGGACTCCTCCCTAACTCACTCTATGAAGCCTACGTGACTTCAATACTAAAATAAGGAAAGGACATAACATAAAACTATAGATCAATGTCCCTGTGAACATAAATGCACAAGTCATCAACACAATACTAGGAAACCAAATTCAACAGCACATCAAAAAGTGATTCACCATGATCAAGTGGGCTTCACCCTGGGGAGGCAAGGATGATTAAACACGTGCAAATCAATAAATGTGATTCACCACATAAAGAGAAGCACAAAAGACACATAATAATCTCCCAGATGTAGAAAAAGCATTTGATAAAATCCGGCAAACTTTTGTCATAAAAACCCTCAACAAACTAGGCATAGAAGGAACATACTTCAAAATTATGAAAGCTGTATATGACAAACATTCCACCAACATCATACTGAATGGAGAAAAGCTGAAAGCAGTCCCCCTAAAAACTGGAACAAGATAAGCCTGTTCTCTGACACAATTTCTACTCAATGTAGTACTGGAAAGCCTAGCCAGAGTAATCAGAAAAGAAAAGGAGATAAAGAACATCTAAATTAGGAAAGAAGAAGATGAACTATACCTGTTTGCTGATGATATGATATCATATCTAGAAACATTTAACAGCTCCACCAAAATCATCCTAAAATTTATAAATAAATTCACTTAGCTCTCAGGTTACAAAATCAATGTACACAAATTAGTAATATTTCCTCATACTAAGGAAGTCAAGCTGAAAGTCAAATAAAGAACTCAATACCATTTATAAAGGCTGCAAAGAAAATAAAATACCTAGGAATATACTTAACCAAGGAGGTGGAAGATGTCCACCAGGAGAACTACCAATATTAATGAAAGAAGTCATAGATGACACAACAAATGGAAAAATATCTCATGCATTTGTAGAACAAACATTGTTAAAATGTCCAAAGTGATTTATAGGTTTAATGCAATTTTCATCCAAATACCAACATCATATTTCCCAGATCTAGGAAAAAATACTAAGCTTCATTTGGAAGCCAAAAGAGCCTGAATAGCCAAAGCCATCCTAAGTGAAAAGAACGAATCATGAAGTGTCACATGACAAGACTTCAAATACAAGGCTATAGTAACCAGACAGCCTGGTACTGGACTAAAAGTGGACATATGGACTTGGGGAACAAAATAGAGAGCCTAGGATAAACAACATAGCTGTAACCAACCGAGCTTTGCCCAAGCAGACAAAAACACACGGTGACGAAAGGACATTGTATTCAATAAACAGTGCGTGTCCTGGTGTCCTGCTGCCGTACTTTGGGGTGGTATGTTCTCAGTCCAATGTTGCCATTTCTCTTCCAAAGTCATAATCCTGCCCTCACCATGGGAAAAAGTCAGACAAACCCTGACTGAGAAACATACTACAAGATACCTAAATGGTATTCCTCAAATCTGCCAGAGCCATGAAAAATAGAAAGTCTGGGAAACTGTCACAATCAAGAGCAGTCAGCATGAGATCCTGGAACAGAAAAGGAGATAAGGGAAAACAGTGAAATCCATACAGAATGGAGCTTAGTGAATAAAAAAATATAAATATTATTTTATTATTTGTAACAAATGGACCATTGTCTTCTAAGATGCTAACAAAAACTAAACTTGAAGTATATGGAAAATCTCCATGCCTTGTTGGCAACTTCTTAATAAATTTAAAAGTATTCTAAAATAAAACACTTGTTTAAATATGAAAAAATGATAATGGCTAGAGTAGATTTTACACACTACCTTTTTATTGTTCTATGAGTTTAATACCCGGGTGTTAAAATATTACTCCTTTGTGAGTCTGGGCCAGAGCAGATCTGTTGACGTAGTGTTGTTGGCTGCAGAGGACATGGCTCCCTCTGTGTTCCCTAATGCATTCTTCCTTAGTCATTCTAGTCTCAGACACGAAATTCCCTCTAAAGTGGTCATGCTTACCTGTTCCTCGGTAAATAAATAGAAACAGATCCTAATTCAGAAATGAAAATGGGTCTAGTTTTTTCTTAAATATGCACATTCTTTCAATCCTTAAGACCCCCAAAACACACAAGAGCAAAGTTTTTGAACAGATAATGCATACACTTACAGTATAAGTCTGTTGAATCTTTTTATTGAAATATTTTCTTACCAATACCCTATACATAATACATCTTGCTTGCATATTGGTCAACATTGGGCCACATATACAGTGGTAGTCCCGTAAGGTATAATGGAACTGAGAAGTTTCTATTGCCTAGTGATGTCATAGCTACTGTGATGTCTTAGCCTGAAGCATTACTCACGTGTTTGTGGTTCTGTTGGTTTAAGCAAACTTGCTGAGCTCCAGGTCATATAAAAGTCTAGTACATGCAAGTATGTACAGGGCATAATAATTGATTATTATAATAAATGACTATGTTATTGGTTTATGCGTTTAGTATACTATACTTTTTATCATTATTTTATCGTACATTCCTTCTTCTTATTTAAAAAAAACAACCAACAAAAAAACAAACAAAAAGTTAACTGTAAAATGGCTTTGGGCAGGCCTTCAAGAGGTATTGTTTTCATAGGATATAACAGCTCCAGGCATGTTACCACCCCTGCAGACCTTCTAGTGGGACAAGATGTGAAGGTGGAATATAGTGATATTGGTGGTTCTAACCCTGTTTAACTGAGGCCAAGTCTGTACCAATCACTGCAGGATAGCCAGTAAATCACAGGGCAAGGTCTTAGGGCAAGAAAAGTGACTTCTATTCAGAGGGCCAGCAAACTGAAAAGATGGTAGATTAATGCCCTAAAGAAACATTTTAAGTTACTATAAAGTTTAGGCTCCTTTTTATCTTAAGAAAAGAGAAAGAGGAGTTGGGCTCAAGAGGTAACTGAGGACCACAGACATCTGGGTGAGTGTGAGGGTTTGAGGAGGATAGAACACTTTGCTCTTGGAGGAAGAAGGTCAGGATGTTCCTAAAAATCTTTAACATAGCATTGTCACTTGTGTGTATACTTGTCTCCCTGGGAGTTAGTTTTAGAAAAGGCTTGGCTATTACCATTCTTCTGCCTATGTACAGAGCTAAGCAGGAGCTTGTAACCTGAGGGACATTATTGAAGGGTCAGAAGCAAAATGGAGCTCATCATGCTAAGCTTCCCTTCCACCATTACAACATGGGCGGGCCTAGCATGATAAACACGCTTGTGTCTTAGTTTTAACAAAAATGTTTTAAAAGTAAAGGCAAAAATCTTAAAGATAGATGAGCTTGTAGAATAAGAAGATATAGTAAAAAACATTTTGTATAGCTGTACAATGTGTTTATGTTTTAAGCTAGGTATTATTACAAAATAGTAAGAAAATTAAAGGGAAATTTAAAACTTTATAAAGTAAAAAAGTTATAGTAAGCTGATTTATTATTGAAAACAGTATTAAAAATTAAATTTAGTATAGCCTAAGTGTACAGTATTTACAAAGTCGACAGCAGTGTATAGTAACTTCCTAAGCCTTCCCATTAGCTTACAACGCACTCACTGACTCACTCAGATCACCCTCCAGCAAGCTCCATCCATGGTAAGTATCCTATACAGGTATATTATTTCATTTGTCTATAATCTTTTATACTGCATTTTTACTGTACCTTCTTGGGGTACAGAGTCCACAGCCTCAAGGCCCTCCAGATCCCCAAGTGTGGCTCCTCAACCAAATCCAAAATTCACAGAACAGATTCTTTTATTAACAGGGAGTGGTTTGTTCTGTGAAATCTGTATTCAGTTGGAAGTCTGCACTCAAGGATCTGGAATGCCACATGTAGGCCCAAAGCCCCAGGTCCCCACCCTCCATGGGCTGCATATGTGCATGCTACAGTGTCCACACAGTCATGGAATTGCCTAATGACGTGTCTCCCAGTAGGACTCCCCATCATTAAGAGACAAATGACTGTAAGTGTACGTAATTTGCAGCATCACAAAGTAAGCAAATGCATTCAGAGTCCTGCTGCACTGCAGCTTCTCAGTGAGCAATGGGAGCCTGTGAGGTGTAAGCTTTCTGTAAGTTCTGATGCCAGGGCTGCTGAGAGGATGAACCCATGCTCAACTCGGTAGTGGCGGGAGTACCTGCTACATCCAAATTTGAGAAGAGCATAGAACTTCTCAGACACCTTCCAGCAAACCAATCTACCTATTTAAAAGTGGTGCAATGCAAATTCCCCTGTCCATTTTCACACGATGATGAATAGAGGGTTTTAGAGGCAACGTGTTTAGAAGGTGCAGTGTTGACTTTGATGATGTCTCAGTCTCTGATTCCTTCTGGAGGCCTTGCCTTGTGACAGTTCTTTGTCCTGTATTTCCCCATCATCTCTATGTGGATTTCTCTTCTCCAGTGCATGGTTGGCCAAACCCTGTCTTCTTCTCAGAAGTGTCCCAAGGATGAGTAAATGAGGCTGTGTCAGGGCCCTTGTGAGATAGGATCTATTTCAAACCATTTCAAAAGTTTTGTCCATTTTTATGAGTCTACTTTAAACTGTAATATTTCAGTGAATATTTATTCAATTTAATCGAAATAAGCGCCATTCGAATCAGTGCACTTTTGCCAACATAACACAAGTTGATTAATTCCGTCGGCATAAAAATTGGGTGCTCGGGATTCAATGAAGTCAATGAAGGCCGTTTTTGCTAGGTCCTGATTGGCAAAGGTTCTACCAGTGAGAAAGTTATCAAAGTGCTTGAAAAGATGGTAGTTGGTTGGCGAGACCTCTGGGGAGTATGGTGGGTGGGGCAGAACTTCAACGCTCAATTCCTTTAATTTTTGGACAGTGATTTGTGAGACGTGCGGTTGGGCGTTGTCGTGGAGCAGGATCGGACCTCTTCCGTTGACCAGTGCTGGCTGCTGCTGATGCAATTTTCGGTACATTTCATCGATTTCCTCACAATAGGACTCTGCTGTGATGGTTTGGCCTGGTTACAGAAAGTTATAGTGAATCACACCAGCCGCTGACCACCATACAGTAACCATGATCTTTTCTTGGTGG
>CAUYPK010073417.1:0-13446 GCA_963574355.1 Loris lydekkerianus | reverse complement strand
GAAACTTCTCTAAAGAAGACAGACGCAAAATCTACAAACACATGAAAAAAAGCTCATCATCCTTAATCATCAGAGAAATGCAAATCAAAACTACTTTGAGATATCACCTAACCCCAGTAAGAGTAGACCACATAACAAAATCCCCAAACCAAAAATGTTGGCGTGGATGTGGAGGAAAGGGCACACTTCTACACTGCTGGTGGGAATGCACACTAAGACATTCCTTCTGGATGGATGTTTGGAGAATACTTAGAGACCTAAAAATAGACCTGCCATTCGATCCTATAATTCCTTTACTAGGTTTATACCCAGAAGACCAAAAGTCACAATATAACAAAGACATCTGTACCAGAATGTTTACTGCAGCCTAATTCATAATTGCTAAGTCATGGAAGAAGCCCAAATGCCCATCGACCCACGAATGGACTAGCAAATTGTGGTACATGTATACCATGGAATACTATGCAGCCTTAAAGAAAGATGGAGACTTTGCCTCTTTCATGTATACATGGATGGAGCTAGAACATATTCTCCTTAGCAAAGTATCCCAGGAATGGAAGAAAAAGTATCCAATGTACTCATCCCTACTATGAAGCTAAACTATAGCTTTCACGTGAAGGCTATAACCCAACTATACCACAAGACTTTGGGGAAAGGACCAAGGAAGGGGAAGGGAGGGGGGAGGTTTGGGTGGAGGGAGAGTAATGGGTCAGGCCACATCTATGGTGCATATTTTTATCTATAATTAAAAAAAATTAATGATGCCAAGACATTTGAATAGTAAAATAGTCAATAAAATTGAAGTTACATGAACTGTTTACAAATGTGTGGATTGGACATTGTATAACCAATATGGATGGTACTGAATATTAGAGCTATGTCAGAAGGGAGCCATTACCACATGGAGTAGATATTTGTTTCTGCACTTTCTTTCTGAACCTTGTGACCTTGCAATGCCTTCCAGTAGAACAGGAAAAGTGAACATCTCCCACTCCCATCTGATTTGTTTGGGGCTTGACCATGTGACTTGCTTAGATCAATAGGATATGAATTAGGAAATGAACCCAGCAGAGGTTAGAAATATGTCTGCATGGCTTGGCTCATCCTTTTGTACTTCTTTCATTTTTCCTTGCAAAGAAAATGTTCCTGGTATCTGATGGCCTCAGAATGTGGAGACCTACAGAGTAGATCTGAACCCAGCTGGCAGCCCAGAACAAGATCTCCTGAGACCAAGCACCAAACCCAGCTAGGGAACCTTGAGTAAAAAAACAAATGTTTGCTCCTGGAGGCTCTGAGATTTTGAGGTTGTAACATGGTGAAAGCTAACACCTGCCCCCATATGGGAAGAGGCAGAGGGAGATGCAGTTACTGCATTGTGCTATTTGAGAGGAGGTGTGGCTTCAATAGAGGGGAGTAAATAGCTCCCCTATATTTCATTCCCTCCTTCTCTGTGCTGTTGCTGCTTTTCACTAGCTGAAGTCAAGTAGAAGAAAGGAGACTTTGATAGAGTCACTAAGATCATGGTGAACACAGCCCTCTGGGTCTCAGTACATGGTAGAGAAGGATGGAGGGTAGGTGCAGAGGGTAAAAGTGAATTAACCAGTTCAGTTAAGAAGGAAGGAGGGTATGTGGGACCTTTGTGTTAAAAATTCACTGCACTAAAAGCTTTGCACAGGAGCCCCATCAATAGCCCTCTGGCATCTTTTGCCCAACTCTTGCCTTGGACTCCTGGTTTTCTTTTGTTCTCACTGGTCATTGGGAACATTCTTTGAGATCTGAAGCTCAGTGGAGTTAGCCAGCAGGAACTCCTTGAGTCACTCCATAATTATTTCAGAGTTTTGTCCCCCCTCCCTCATTCACTAGCCAAACAGGGGGTCTTCTCAAAATAATCATGGCTGAGAGGGAGATTCAGGGAATTTTCTCTTCAATCTGTTCCCTTTACTTTCTCCTCCTGTTGCTTCCCAGTGTCTTTAACAAAGCCATATGTTCTAGGGTATTGTTTGTAAGAACCTCAGCTCTATTTTGTGTTCACCTATATATAACTAGCCAAGGGACCTGGACAGGAGCAGTTCAGCACTTTGAAGTAAGACTGAAGTGGTTGTAAAGCCCAACTTGTTCTCTTAGCAGCTGAGTGACCTCAGGAAGATGACCTTATGTAATTATTGAACCAGTGGACATAATCTCAGAATCAGATCCTATGGCCACTTTTGAGAATTAAATGAGATATACATTAATGCCCTTAGCATGGTTCTTTGTTAATGCTCAATAAACTCATTATTTTACATTTCCCAAATGAGGTGAGGGTAAAGTCTGAATCTAGAATGGTGCTGGAGTAGCTCAGAATGCTCTAGCTGATGACACAGTGGCCTGGTATTGGGAAGGTTGTGCATGATTCTGTCAGTGGAATTCTTCTCCTTCTGAGGCAGGCAGAAACTAAGGCATCCCTCAGCCCTCCAGGGCACTGGACTATACTGGGGAGGGGGGTTATCCTAATATCAGCCTATTGGTGGTTTCTGCTCTGATATCATCCAACTATTAAATGGATACTCAGTTCACTCCATTCTGGAGAAATGGATATTTTATAATCTCTGTAATAGCCTGAGATTTGTGAATTCTTCAATCTGAATGTGCATTTCTGTGTATCAATTCAATGGTGAATTTAGAATGCCTGATTCTTGCAGATAAATGATGTGTACAACATAAGATGATTGCAGAAGAAAAGTAGAGACTATCTAGGAAGGTATTCAAACAGGAGAGGACCTAGTGTTTGTTTCCACTCACTTTTCATGCCCATCCCTATCCACCACCAAGCTAGCTACTCATTCATCCTTCCACCCACCACCTACTCAATTTGGCACCCCCCTTCTTAATCCATTCTTTCATCTACCTCATTCCCTTTTGAACCCATCCACCCACCCCATCCATCTACTCACCCTATCCATTCACCTACCTACACATCAACTATGAAACTTCCATTCCATCCATCCATCCACCTATCCTATATGCCAAATTTCCATTCACCATCTACACTCAGTCTTCCAGACATCCACATGTTCCTTACACATCTATCCATCCATCCACTAATCTCCAACCCTACCTCCAATCCCGTCCACTCAGCATCCATTCACCATTCTCTACCCAGGCACCCATCTACACATTCATTCATTCAAACATTCACCACCCATTCCCTCCATTCATCCATCAAGCAAACATATACTAATTACATTCCAGAGCTTGTGCAATGGACCTGGCACACACATGCCTAAGAAATGCCTCCTTTTCCCAAGATCCTTCAAGTCCAGAGTGAATGGGATATACTCTGAAATAAAAAAAAAGACAAAATAAAACTCAACTAAGTTTTTGTAAGACCTGAAAAATTAAAAGCAGCATCTTACAGTGGTTATGCACATGTGCTTTGAAGCCAGACCTACTTGACTTTGATTTGGTCTCTGCCACTTGTTAGATGGAGGTCCTTGTACTGTTCACAATACTTCATTAAGCGTCAGCTTCCCCCTCTGCCAAGTAGCAATCATAATTGCATCTACTGCAGAAGATCATGGTGAATGCAAAAGTTAATGCTAAGTAAGTTAACATCTTGTGAGAGGGGCACATTAACAAAAAACTGTGAATGTTTGCTAGCATCCTAGAGCAATCCCAGCTCTAGGGCAACAAGACAATGGGAGCTTTGGTTCTACAACTGTAAGAAACTGCAGTGTCAACAGCCCTGTAAGCATGAAAAGGTGATCCTGAGGTCAGTAAGCAACCCGCTGACATCTTGGTTATGGTGTTATGTGACACTGAGAAGACCCAGAAAAGTCGTGCTTAGACTTCTGACACATAGAAACCATGAGGTCATGATTATATGTTGTTTTAAGCCACTAATTTTGAGGTAACTCAGTGGCAATAGATAACTATGACATTAAGTAGTTAGCCCAAGGCTGCATAACTCCTCAGTGATAGAACTGGATTCATAACAAGAGGGAACCATCACATTCACTGAAAGATAACCAACCAAAGGGGTTAAGAAACCAAAGATTTTCTGATTAGAGTGCAGTTGACTGGAAAATTCAATTCATCAGAATCTCTAATTCCTAGACCTCATGATTAGTCAAGGATTCTTTGGATTAGAAATCAAATTTTCTATGGAAATTGGGGCAAGTGCCATGGCTGCCCAGATGCTGCTGAAAAGTGAAGCAACAATAAGTTAGAGAAGAAAGTTTTGCTGTGTCTGTGACACCAAGGTCTGGTTCAGAACACCTAAGTATTTCCATTTTAAAAACAGGACAAGGATTGCTTAGTGAGAAGCAGCCTCTGACTTTGTGC
The DNA here is from genome assembly GCA_963574355.1 of Loris lydekkerianus. Taxonomy (NCBI): domain Eukaryota; kingdom Metazoa; phylum Chordata; class Mammalia; order Primates; family Lorisidae; genus Loris; species Loris lydekkerianus. The sequence goes on along the minus strand of CAUYPK010073417.1, from coordinate 9,123 downwards.
CCCTACTGCACTTTCTTCATTGGATCACATGGGCTGAAGAAATTGGATCTGTGGACATTTTGCCCAATCTAGAGAGCTGTGAAGATGAGAAGAACACAGACAGTCTAACAATCCTGGGAATAATTTCAAAGTAACTCACATTCACTTATTATAATTATTCCACACTATGAAGGAGACTCATAGTCCATAGAAATATTTCTTAAATCTCCTATTTCCTTTGCCACATCTTCTCTCACATACCACAGCTTTCCCCAAATCCCTTGGTCCCAGCCTTGTTCCAAAACTTTTCCTATGGTCTTAATTCATACACCTTATCACTTTCTCCTTTCCTTTTTCTCTTAAGATTCTACATCATGGGGTGGTGCCTGTGGCTCAGTGGGTAAGGCACAGTCCCCATATACCCAAGGTGGTGGGTTCAAACCTGGCCCCGGCCAAACTGCAACAAAAAAAATAGCTGGGCGTTGTGGTGGGCACCTGTAGTCCTAGCTGCTAGGGAGGCTAAGACAAAAGAATCATCTAAGCCCAGGAGTTGGAGGTTGCTGTGAGCTGTGTGATGCCAAGGCCCTCTACTGAGGGCGATAAAGTTAGACTCTGTCTCTAAAAAAAAAAAAAAAAAAAAAATCTACATTATGGAAGCTGCAAAGACTTAACAAAACCCACACTAGACTTTTGATAATCTGTTGAAAGCTATGGATTTTCTCCCAGAAATGTTCAGTGCTTATGCATGCAGACACGCACACATACACACACACACACTCTTCACTGGTTTGCTTATAACTTCTAGGGGTCTACAGATCTCTTAAATCCTACCCACAGTTCTATGTGAGAACTCCTGCCATTGGCAATCTGAAAAGCATTCAGCTCCTTGGCATTTGCCAAAGCATAATAGCTTTTCTTTTTCTATGTGCATAAGAGAACTTTAGAAATTTGTGGAAAAAATAGATGCACCCCCAACCAACAAAACCCCATGCTTGCTGCTTCAGCAGATTGTCTGTCTGCACAGTTTCCAGCTTAAAACGGCTTTAACTTCCAGGGAACAGAGAACTCTGTAATTAGGGTAGCAGATGACAAAGGACTTAGCATCTTTCTAGCCGTTGGCATTCTAACTAAAAATCTGGAGCCAACTCTTCTTTTTTAATATGGGTTCAGATTCGTGATATCCAAGGTTTTTTTTTTAGAGACAGAGTCTCACTTTGTCACCCTTGGTAGAGTGCCATGGCATAACAGCTCACAGTAACCTCCAGCTCTTGGGCTTAGGAGATTCTCTTGCCTCAGCTTCCCGAGTAGTTGGGACTACAGGCACCCACCACAACGCCCGGCTATTTTTTGTTGCAGTTTGCTGGGGCTGGATTCAAACTTGCCACCCTTGGTATATGTGGCTGGCGCCCTACTCACTGAGCCACAGGAGCTGCTCATCCATGGGTGTTTTAATTCACCCACATGATATGGTTCTGGAGACCAGCAGTTCTCAGCCATTGCATTGTGTCATTGCTGAGTGACCCTTAGTTATCAGGATATTGGGATATAATTTGAACCGTTGGTTAAATAACAGAGTTGGAAAATTATTTGATTTAAGAATGAATTAAAGGAGATTTTCTATTCCAAATGGCAGTATAGAAGCAACTTGGCTTTGTTCCTCACCACAAAAATCAAAAACAAATATATAGTGCCAAGATTATCACCAGCAAGATCCCAGAACTCAAATGTGAGGGTGAGACTGTTCCTGGGGCCACAAAGAAATGAAAAACTCCAATCAGATGATACTTCCATATCCATGATGCACCTCCCCTAATCTGTGCTAAGTGTATGTAAAATTCCTCCTCCCCCTGACTCACAGGAAAAAGTGAATTGAGTTGGACAGCCAGCTTCCCCACCAACTTGAGATTCCTGGTAGGAGACCTCTCTCTATCTCAACCCACTGGAAGCATTAGGAATGTTTAAAGGGAGAAATATCCCTAAGCACAGGCAAGACAAAGGAGTAGGGGACATAAATATCTTACCTAGATCTGGAAACTCTGCTCTATAATAAACCAAAAGGAGGTGCAAAATCAGAGTGGCTGATCAGTAGCAACATACTTCAAGAAGTTTTTTCCACAGATCTCCTGGGCATGAACTCCTAGCCAGCCTTGCAACATTACTGGGATATCCCCTTTGGGATAGGCACACTCTGATTATTTATAAAACCAAGGTAAACCTGGGCTTAGGCACCAAGAAGAGAAAAATATAAGTGAACTTGAAGACAGCCTATTTGAAAATACACAGTCAGAAGAGAAAAAGAAGAAAAAATGAAAAGCAAAGAATATTGTCTACATGATACAGAAAATTACATCAAAAGACAAAATCTAAGAATTATTGGTGTTCAAGAGGGAATGAAGCAAGAGCAAGGGGTGGAAATTTTATTCAAGGAAATAACAATAGAAAACTTTCCAAAACTTGAGAAAGAGGCAAATATCCAGGTACATGAAGGTCAGAGAATACCAGAGAGATTCAAGCCAAAGAAGACTAACCGAAGGCATATAAAATCCCACATTAAAGGTCAAGGACAAAGAGAAGATTTTAAAAGGAGCAAGAGAAACAAAAAGCAAATAGCATATAAATAAATGCCAATTCATCTGACAACAGACTTTTCAATAGAAACCATACAGTCCAGAAAGAAGTGAAATGACATTTTCAAAGTGTTGAAAGAAGAAAACTGCCATATGAGAATACTGTATTCAGCAAAGCTATCCTTCAAACATAAAGGAAAAATAAAGTCTTTCTCAGACAAACAAAAGCTGAGAGAACTCACCACCACCAGACCTGCCTGTCTTATAAGAAATGCTAAATGGAGCTTTTCAATCTGAAAGAAAAAAATAAAACATAATGTATGAAAACAAAACATTTGAAGATATATAACCCATTGTTAAAATTAACTACATGGACAAACCCAGAATATTCTAATATTGTAATTGTGGTATACAGTCTACTCATAACTCTTATGTGAAGCCCAAAAAATAAATCTATCAAAAACAATAATAGCTACAGCAACCTGTTAAGAGATAGGCAATATAAAAATATGCAAATTGGGAGAAAAATTAAAAAGTGAATGGATGAAGTTAAAGTGTGGAGTTTGTTTCGATTTTCCTTTTCTTTTTATTTTTTTTTATTGGGGATTCATTGAGGGTACAAGATGTGTCACACACTGAGACTCCACCCCCCCTTCCCTCTCTCTTCTGTTTTTCATTGTTTCTATTCTTTGTGATATGTCAGTTGTTATATATATATATCTTTAAAATATAGCTACATCTATAAGTTTTTTTGTGTAAGTCTCCTAGTAACCACATGCAAGAACTTATAATAGATTCACTAAAAATAAAAATCAATGAATTAAAACACACTACCAGAGAAAACTGCTAACCACAAAGGGAGACAGTGAGAAAAGAAGGGAGAAATTATAAAGCAACCAGAAACCCAGCAATAAAATGGCAGTAGCAAATCCTAGACACAACTATATACTGCCTACAAGAAATCCACTTCACCTATAAAGAAACACATGGACTTAAAGTGAATGTATTGAAAATATGCAGCTGATGACCAAAAAATAGCAACAGTAGCTATATCTATATCAGATAAAAGGACTGAAAATTAAAGACTACAAAGAGAGGCAACAGAGGTCACTGCGTAATGATAAGGGGATCAATTCAGCAAGAGGATACATACATGTATAACACTAAAATATCTATGCACCCAGTACTGGAGCTTGCAAAAATATAAACCAAACATTAATAGATGTAAAGGGATATACAGATTGCAATACAATAATAGTAAGGAACTTCAATGCCCTACTGTCAGTAATGAATAGATTATTCAGAGATTAAAATCAACAAGGAGACATTGGAGTTAAATAGCCCTAACTGACATTCGTAGGACATTTTACTCAACTGCTGCAGAATATACACTTTTTTCCATCACCATATGGGACATTCTCCAGAATAGACATATCTTAGGTTTACAAGTCTCAAAAAATTTAAAAAATCAGATATCATATCAAGTACCTTTTCTGACCACAATAGAATAAAACTGGAAGTCGATAACAAGAAGAACCTTGGAAATGAGACAAATACATGGAAATTAAGCAAAATCCGCCTGAGTGACCAATTAGTTAATGAAGAAATTAAGAAGAAAATTTAAAAATTTATCAAAATAAGCAAAAATGGAAACACTGTATAACATACTAAAATCTGTGGACTATAGAAAATACAGTATTAAGAGGGAAGTTCATAGCAATAAATACTCATACCAAAAAAGTAGAAAGACTTCAAATAAACCACCTAATGAGGCACCTCAAGAAACTAGAAAAAGAAGAATTAAGTAAATTCAAAATTAGTAGAAGGAAAGAAATAATAAAGATCAGAGCAGAAATAAATGAAATCAAGACTAAAAAAGAATACCAAAAATCAATAAAAGAAAATGTTGGTTTTTAAAAAGGATAAAGAAAATCAACAAGTCTACTCTAAGTAAAAGAAGAGAGAAGACTAAAATAAAATGAAAAAGGAAACATAACAATTGAGACTACAAACATACAAAGAATAATTAGAGACTATTGTGTACAACTATATGCCAACAAATTGGAAACATATATTCTGGTTATTAATCTCTTGTCAGATGAATAATTTGCAAATATTTTCTCCTATTCTGTGGGTTGTCTTCATCACTTCATTGATTATTTACTTTGCTGTGTAGAAGCTTTTTTAGCAAATTATTCATCTGACAAGGGATTAATAACCAGAATGTATAAGGAGCTCAAACAAGTCAACAGCAAAACCCCAAATAATTTGATTTCAAAGTGGGCAAAAGATCTGAATAGACATTTCTCAAAAGAAGACAAAAGATGGACAACAGGTACTGAAAAAAATGCTCAGCATCACTAATCATCAGAGAAATGGCAGTAAAAACCACAATCATGTATCATCTCACCCCAGTTAACATTGCTTTTATTAAAAAGAGAGTGACTAAATGCAAAATACAAATGCCTACATACAGTAACTAAGAAAATGCCATGAAGGCTATGTTGAACAGTTTGATGAGAATATTTCAGATTGTACATGAAACCCGCACATTGTACCCCTTGATTGCACTAATGTACACAGCTATGATTTAACAATAAAAATAAATAAATTTTTAAAAAAATTAAAAAAAATAAAATAAAATAAAAGCAGTTATCCTGGATAACTTGAAGAGTTTCTACTAATACATATATTTTTCGAAAGTTGAAGAAAAAAAGAAGAGAGTGATGGATGCTGGTGAGGATGTGGAAAAAGGGAAACCCTCAAAAGTGGTTGGTGGGTTTGTAAATTAGCACAGCCACCATGGAAAATGGTATGGAGTTTCCTCAAACAGATAAAAATCAAACTACCATATGATTCAGCAATCCCGCTAATGGGTATATATTCAAAAGAAAGAAAATCAATATACGGAAGAGATACCTTCACTTCCATGTTCTTTGGAGTACTATTCCCAATAGCCAAAATATGGAATTGATTTAGGTTGATGAATAGATGGATTGATAAAGGAAATGTGGCATAGAAACACAATGGAATACTATCCAGCCATAAAAAAAATGAAATCTTGTCATTTGCAGCAACATGAATGGAAATGAATATAATGATGTTCAGTGAAATAAGCCAATCACAGAAAGACAAATATCACATGTTTTTGCTCAAATGTGGAAGATAAAAAAGTGGACCTCATGAAAATAGAGGGTAGATTGGTGGCTACTAGAGGGTAGAGGGAAGGGGGGTTATTAAGAGAGGTTGATTAACAGGTACAAATATATAGTTTGATAGAAGAAATAAACCTGGTGTTTGGTAGACCAGTAGTGTGACTATAGTTTATGATAATGTATTGTACATTACAAAACAGCTAGAAGAGAATAATTCAAATGTTTCTAGCACCAAAAAAACACAAATATTTATGGTGATGAGTGTTCCATTTATCTTCATTTTATCTTTACAAATTACATGTACCCTGAAAAAATGCCCATCTATTACATATCATTAAGAAAAACAGAATTTTAAAAAAATTGAAAACATTCAAATTTATCTCTGTAATGATACTTTTGTGTGTGTGTGTGTGTGTGTTTCTTTTTTTAGAAGCAGAGACTCACTTTGTTGCCCTTGGTAGAGTGCCATGGTGTCACAGCTCACAGCAACCCCCACCTCTTGGGCTTAGGCAATTCTTTTGCCTCAGCCTCCTGAGTAGCTGGGACTACAGGCACCTGCCAAAACGCCCAGCTATTTTTTTGTTGCAGTTTTGCCAGGGCTGGGTTCGAAGCCGCCACCCTCAGTATATGGGGCTAGTATTCTACTTACTGAGCCACAGGCGCCACCCAATGATACTGTTTATTGTTGTTGTTGTTGTTGTTCTTTGAGGTTTTTGGCCAGGGCTGGGCTTGAACCCACCACCTCCGGCATATGGGGCCGGCACCTTACTCCTTTGAGCCACAGGCACCGCCCCAATTATACTGTTTTTAATACCTTTTTTTCAAATGTGTTTTACTGTGAGTGGGGGGATGGGAAAGACTGGGCAGTGGACACCATCTGTGAAATTCTCACTTAACCTTAGAATACCCACATGCATCAATGTGACTCTTCAGAGTTCCTGATTTTACAAAAGTGTTTTAAAAGGCCTTTGCTAACCCCTAGATTACTGTCAAGATGTTTGCCCTATCTTTAGTTATGCTCTATTATTTTTTAATTTAAGATTTCTTCTCATAGTTAATTCCCTTTAGCTTTGTCCCAAACAATAATAATCACAAAATAATGCAATTTTTGTATTTATTATTTCTCCCGAAACACATTAAAATAAGTGCATAACTTTAAAAATTAAAAGCACTATCATAGAGGATCAAAAGTCTTTCTCCACACCCCCAGTGGCATGGTTACCACATTTTAAAGACACATTTTTTTTAATTTGTGCCTTTATGAGTTGAAAAATATTAACTTTGGTCTATTTATTAATTTGAAAATCCTTTTTTTTCTTTTAAAATCATTTATTAGGTGCTTACTGTGTGTTAGGCACTGACCTTGGCACATGAGTGCTTACTATTTCATTTAATTCTTTCAATAAATGTTAAGGTTGCTTTTCCTATTCCCATTTTAGAAATAGATAAACACAAGCTGAGAAATATCTGAGGGTCTTGCCTAAGATCATACAGCCTATGCTTTTTCCAGAAGGAGAGAATCAGGTGCCTGTCTTGTGAGAAAGCACAGTAGTGGTGGGGACGCTGGTTGATGCCTTCAAATATAGTGGAGCTGGGTTTTTAAGATGGCCCCAGTACCTCTAAATAGTCAAACTGCAGAGGGGACATTTGTTTGTGAAATGTGTCACAGTGTTCCAGCATCCTAGATTCTTTCCAAGAGTTTCTCAAAATCCAGAAGAATAAATATCAGATTTTTTATTGCCTACCACATAATAGGAATATAACTTATTACTGTTGGAGCACCATGCTTTCAGCAGCCTCCATAAATCTGGCACTCCAATTGACTACATATGCATTTAAGCAAAAACCAGCCCATGTAGGGGAGCAGTGGATGTAATTGGAATATGGAATGGAGCTTTTGGATTAATCACATTCTGAATATTAACTGTGCATTATGCTGATTTCTTTATAAATATATTTAGAAATTCCAGCATGTGTACCTGACTCAGGGTTATACAATCAGAATAGCAAATGTCCTTAAAGTGAGGTTGGAAACAATTCTAACAGCAGTGTATGAGGCTGAGTTTCATTTCCCCCCAGAAAAAAAATATTTCAACCCTTTCCAGGATGCCTCAGAACATAATGTATAATTTTCTGATACCAGGGGGAGAAGTGTTTGTTTTCAGTCATCTAGCTCAGGATGGATTTTGTCAAAGAACAAGGTTGTGTTTTACAATCAATTCTTGGAGGATTTTTCTGGCTCAAGAACTTTTTACTGAGGAATAAGTTACTCTGTGTGATTATATTTAGCAGATAGGGGAGGCAGTAAGGATGGAAGGTGGTGGAGGAGGGAGCAGGAGTGGGAACAGTGTGCCCAAGGATTAAGGTTTAGAGAGAAAATCCTGAAGGACTCTCGGCTCTGCCAAGCTGGGCATCAAGGGTATTGCTGGGGTGACCTGGCTGCACAAGGGCAGAAAATATTAGACTTTGTCACAGAGTCACAGAGTTTGTCATGCACAAAGCCAACCTGCCTGCAGAATCTCTTTAGGCCCTTATTGCAACTCTAAGAAGTAGGTGTTATGGATCCCATTTTGCAGATTTAGAAACTGAGACTTGGACTGACGATATTTGCCATGAACAAATGTACATAAACAAGTCATGGGAGGAGAGCAGACTAAGTCAGGCAAGTGAGGTATACTTGCCTTGGGCATAATTAAGGGGGCACTCCAAAACTCAGTATTCAAGAAAAATAACATTTTAATGAAATATTTTTTTAAGTACTGCAAAATATCTATGAGGAAGGAAACATCAAAAATTCCAAGTAAAGACAGGATTAGTTACAGTACATTGATGGGTCATATTGGAGCCTGAGGCAAAAAGAAAAATCAGTAATTCTGACTTAGTATTCATTTATTTTGATGATTGAGATTTTTTTGGCTTCCCTTTATATTTTGTGTCTGAGTTGAGTACCTCACTAGCTTCATCCTGGCCCTACCCCTGCACGGGGGCCAAAATTATCTCCTAAGTCACATCTGCTTACATCAGGCCTCTGATCAATATCTTCTGGAAGTTTCCTATTATGTACAGGAAAGAGTCCAAATGCCCAAGACTGGCTGTGGGCATCTTCTGAAATTCAGAGAATAATTCAGGGCATTGCACGCCTTGATGTGGGCTTTGTGGTTTATGTACATCCAATGGGCTAAGAGTTCAGGCTCTAAACTCAGACCACCTGGGTTTGGATCTTGCTCTAAGATTTACTGATACCCCCGCAGGTGTAATCCCACCAGTATATACCCCTGCGGGGCATCTTACAAGGGTATATGTGAAACTTAGTAAATGTGGAATGTAAATGTCTTGGCACGGTAACTGGGAAAATGCCAGGAAGGCTATGCTAACTATTGTGATGAAAATGTGTCAAATGGTCTGTGAAGCTAGTGTATGAT
>CAUYPK010073416.1:0-12343 GCA_963574355.1 Loris lydekkerianus | reverse complement strand
CAGAAGACCAAAATTCACAATATAACAAAGACATCTGTACCAGAATGTTTATTGCAGCCCAATTCATAATTGCTAAGTCATGGAAGAAGCCCAAGTGCCCATCGACCCACGAATGGACTAGCAAATTGTGGTACATGTATATCATAGAATACTATGCAGCCTTAAAGAAAGATGGAGACTTTACCTCTTTCATGTTTACATGGATGTAGCTGGAACATATTCTCCTTAGCAAAGTATCCCAGGAATGGAAGGAAAAGTATCCAATATCCTCAGCCCTACTATGAAGCTAAACTATAGCTTTCACATGAAAGCTATAACCCAACTATACCACAAGACTATGGGAAAAGGACAAAGGAAGTGGAAGGGAGGGGGGAGGTTTTAGTGGAGGGAGGTAATGGGTCGGGCCACATCTATGGTGCATATTTTTATCTATAATAAAAAAAAAAAAATCTAAATTTAGCTCTTTTGTAGAGTATAAAATACTTACATAATTGAGGAATAAAGCAAACAAGAATACTCAAAACTCATAAATAGTAATATGCATGCATGCACACACACACAAACCACAACACACATATATACATATACATAACATACCTTGATGAAGGGAAAGGGAGTGGTGGAATCTCACTGTTTATTTTATCACAGTATCTTTCAAGAAAAGAACGCAGGTGTGAGAAGGTACTCTCTTCAAGATCTACACAATAAGGTCGGTGCCATGCAACAACTTGTCTAGAAGGACACAGAATAAAATCATGAAACAAGCCTAAAATGAAATTTTCACACATGATCAAAAATTAAAATATATTAAAGCTGAAAGATTTCACCAGGATACATAGAAGATGTTCTTGATTATGTAAAGTGATAAAAACCCTTCACTATAGCAAGTGAGGAAAACCAAGAATTTGCCATCTTCTACAAGAAACCATATAACCACCACCTGGTTTTGAAGGTTTAGATATCTACTCACCTGAAGGCAGAGGGCTGAGCCACATGATCTATTAAAACCCTTTCTGATTCTCAGAGTCTAGAAAATATATTTTTCATATTAAGAAAAATATCCTGACTCTATGGAATGATATACTAGAATCCATTAAAACAAAAACTCCTGAAATCTCTTGTGACTATTTTGAAGTTCTTGGGACCCAACTATCTATATATGAGGTATGAAGTTGTAGATTTAATACTAAAAGCAAAGTATTTATGTTCAACTTATTTATTTTTGGCTGCTGTGCTTTTAATTGGTTAGAATGTCATAATAAACCTCCCCCGAATCAAAGGTTCAGACTGAAAATATAATACATTCTAAGGTGTAAATTAGCACATGTGTTAACAACAAATACCAGAAACAACCCAAATGTTCCTTTAAATTCAATTTCCTAACATTGACTAAAAATCACACACCTGATTAGCAACCAAATTGTATATGGTTATCAATTTAGGAAAGAGCTAAATTTCTACAAAAATAACTTCCTTAATTTAAAAGTATGGCCATTGGGGCCATGTACAATGGCTAATGCCTTTAATCCCAGCACTTTTGAGGCGGAGGCAGAAAATCACTTGAGGTGAGGAGTTTAAGACTATCTTGGGTAACATATCGACCCTCTCTCTACAAAAAATATGCAAAAATTAGCCGGATATAGTGATGCTCACCTATAATCCCAGATCTCAGGAAGCTAAGGCAGGAAGATTGCTTGAGCCCAGGAATTCAAGGCTGTAGTGAGCTATGATTACAGCACTATACTCCAGCTTAGGTGACAGAATGAGACTTTGTCCCTTAAAAAAAATACAAGTATAGCTCGGCACCTGTTGCTCAGTGGCTAGGACGGAGCTGGCGGGTTTGAATCTAGCCCAAGCCTGCCAAACAATAAGGACAACTACCACCAAAAAAACAATAGCCAGGTGTTAAGGAGGGCACCTTTAATCCCAGCTACTTGGGAGGCTAAGGCAAGAGAATTGCTTAAGCCCAAGAGTTTGAGGTTGCTGTGAGATATGACGCTACTGCACTCTACCCAGGGCAACAGCTTGAGACTCTGTCTCAAAAAAAAAGTATGGCCATTGTTTTTTTTCACATAACCAACCAGATCAAGGACACCAAGGTCAAACAATGTTAAATCAAAGCCTCCATCTGATTTTAATTATTGTAACTGAATTTCCTCTTGATATGTATACATTTATTTTTTTAATCAGTATATAAAGAACAGAGAATTCAAAATGTTTAAGAAAATGTTTTAAATACATGATATAACTTCTTATTTCTGAAATATAATCTCAACATTCAAATCAAAAGATATCTACGTTATTTCTATGATAGTAAAAAACCAATACTGGAAATGTTCAGAAGGGCATTTTATGAATAAAGCACGGATTTTTTTATTGTTGTTTCTGATAGTATTAAAACACAAGAAGTTTTAAACATAGGCACTCTTACCTGTCCCTAGGAAGAGCAGTCCATGCCAAACTATGTGATGTTCCAGCTGAAATCTGCTGAATAGCTATACCATCTAAGCCACTCACTTTCTTTGGTTTAGTAATAGGACCTGTGGAATTGCCTTGGCCACACTGCCCCATAGAATTATTGCCCCAGGCATAAACTTCATTATCTAAAAACAAGAAGTACAAAAGAAAAGCCAAATTTAAATGTAATATATTTATGGAAGATGAGTCAGTACTATTTCTTTAAAAACAAATTACTTTACCATGAGAAAGAGCCAAACAATGACTATCTCCAATAGAAATATCAACTATTCTTGTAGCAGCCAGTTCTTCAACAAGTTTGGGTCTCAAAGCAGTAGCTTCTGAAGAACCACAACCTAGACAAGCTCCACACCCCCATGCATAGACCTGAAGAAAACAAAAATATGGCACACATAATCTCCTAAAATAATTATGCTGTTGACTTAAATTATTTAGGAATAAATAAAATCTGTGAAATAGTGTACAATTTGAAAATAACTTTATGATATTCAAAACATCGTTTTGATCATTTTAAAGACTGTCATAGTGATTTATTGGACTGTTTTTAAACATTCATCATATAAGCAGACAAGCAGCTGTACTAAAAAGAAAAATAACTGGTCATAGAAAAAAATGAAAAAAGTCTGAGAGATTATGCTAAAACTACTAATTGGTTTGCATTTTGTTGTGTTTGCCCAATCTCCCACCTTTAGAAATATTGCCTTGAACTTTTCTTTTACATGTTTCTTACTCTGCAGGTGAGATCAACAAGACCAGGATGTAATCATATAAAATGGATTATATAAATTATAACACTCATGTTTATGATTTAATTTTTAAGAATATCTCACCTCATTGTTCTAACAATTTTAATTATCACTTACAAAAAAGGCCACACGAAGCAGTAGTCTAGACAGTTCCCCTTGAATATCTTCATTTTATACCAAATACTGAATACCAAAATATTCACTGAATGACTTAAGACGCTTGGGGAAAGGATTATATGAAGAAAACAGGAAGATAAAAGGATGAATGACTCCAATTTGGCAATCTAAAATCAACTTCCTTTGGTTTAGTAATAGCAAACTGAATGATTAATAGTAAAGGCAGCAAACAACAAATGTAATAGCTTGAGTTAGATTTGTTAGGTCTCACGGCATTCACGTTTCCCAAAGAATAATTACATTATGTGATATCGGCTTTTCTGCTCATCTGCCTTGTGAACTAGTCAGAAAATATTTTTATACAGAACATAATAGGCTCCTATATGTGAAAGAGTAAGTGATAGGCTCACTTTTTCACTGACATCACTGATGGATTCAAAGGGCCAAATATTGTCAATCACCATACCTGACCCCATCACCAAAAAATAAACAGAAGAGTCAAATATGCATGTAAAAGTTCACAAGCTTATAAAGGGATTATAAAATTCTGACTATCCTAAACTTGACTAACCCTGTTTCTCAGAAATACCTAAGCCTCTAATATTATTTTCCATATGAAAATATTCTCTTTACCTTCTTTTTTGATAACGTTTTCACCTTCTTAATTCATGTCATTGGTTCCAACAAGATCTAGTCTTGCTTACCCTCACTATCCATGATTTTTGGAAAAATACTTAAGGGGTACTGAGTGCTAAAAAATTTTAGAAAAGCAGCTCAATGAAAAGAACAAGGGACTGAGGGAATGTTTATCTGGGTCACACAGGCCAGGTCAGAAAACCTGGTTCCTTCTCAGATACTCCATTTTGAACAGGAGAAAATACTTCATTTCATTGTGTTGCCTAGAAATCTACTTTAATTCTAAAATTTAAATACAATTATTACTTTTAATCACCTAGTCCTCTGAAATACTCTTAACTCTGTTATCCTCAACCTGGTCCTACCTGCCCTGTTGATGTCAAAGCAAGTGAAGACTGGCTCCCAGCACAAACTTTGCGAATGAACATTCCTTGTAAAGCTTCAATAACTTTAGGTTTATATACTCTGTTGGTATCACCATGGCCAAGTTTGCCTATAAAAATGAATACATTCAAGTTAAACAATTTACTTGTTTTAAAGAACCTTTATTTTTTGGTAAGTACTAAAGTTGATAAGGGGCTCTAATCTTTTCATCACTAACCTGACAGATCTGGAAAACTGTCAGACTGATAGCTGAGGATATTAACAAATGAGCGTTTTTGTTGCAAGGAAGTTAATAACTGTCAATTAACATCACTTTACAAGTGACATGGAAAATTATTTTTCTGTCTTTCTCCCTCTTCAATGACTATATTTCTAACTTTAAATTTGCTGACATAAAATATAGGTCCTAAAAAAAAAAGTATATGCATATAATTTTTTAAACTTTTAAAAAGATTTAATAATTCATGAAATAAAAAAGTAGGCAAGTCTCTAAAGAAGGAAAAAAAAAATGGCCAGTAACATAAGGGTAACCTCACCCATAATCAAGAACATACAAATTAAATACTATTTTTATTTTTTAAATTATCTTAATTTTAATACCTAGTATTGTTGAGGGATACAGATAAGTAAACATTCATACTGCCGGTAGAATTGACAAATTAAAGTAGACAAAGATTTAGTCATTCATAATATTGCTGTTAATACTGGGGAAAAAAAATGGAAACCATCTAGATATTCAACAACGAGAAATTAGTTTCATAAATTGTGCTACAGTCACATGAAAGAATACTATGAACCATTTAAAAGAATGAGGTAGAGTCATGTTTGTTGACACAGAAAAAATATTCACAAAATACCATTAGACTAAAACATGTATATGTTAAAACATACAGAAGCATATATAAAACATGTACGTCTACTTTGGTTTGAAAAGAGATTTATGTAGAAATATTTGTAAATATTTATATAAATGTATATTTATTTGGAAATCTATTTACCAAAGTGTTAACAATGGTTAGAGCAACATTTATAAAAGTACAAATAATTTTAAGTTTTACTTCTGCTCATCTGTATTTGAGGTCTTCTATACTAAACATGCATAATGAATAATAAAATTTAAGAAAAAGGCCAAAGCTACCCATAAATAATTTTTTACATACCATTGTCTCCTCCTCCAAAAGACCATACGGTTCTCCCATCCTTAGATAAAGCAATAGTATGTGAGCTGCCACAAGAAACCTCTCCTACATTGCTAATGTCTTTTACTAATGTAGGAATGTTACGGCTATTACTGTCACCATGACCTTGGATAAAACATACACAACAACAAAGAAACAATGTTAACTCTCTTTCTTAGGCCATTATTTCATAAGTAGAATACTTAATTTTATAATAGAATTGAATGCAATTCAGTATGAAAAACAGAATCATTTCTAATAATCTTCTTAACCAATCTCCCCGGCTGTTCCCAAACTGAGACATCTAGTCACTTCAGTGAACCATTTAGAACATTCTCTCCTCTTTCAGAACAGGCTCCTCTCATAGCACTTACCTTATGCTATCTTATATCACTCTGATGTTGACTTGTTTTCACTGCCCACTAAGATATAAACTTCAATATCAGGATGGTATAATTCTTATCCCAGAAACTCTATAGAGCCTGATCATAATAGGCACTCAGTAAATATATCTTAATTACACCTTAAATATTAGTACCAAATCTAGATATTATCTCTATAAAATTATCTTTCTCTGAGCTTAAAATTAGCAAAATAAGTGGCAGTCTTTGCCCTATTAAATCTATTCTCACTGCTTCTCAATAACCATAACCATTTTCATTTTTTGAGTGTAACTTTAATTTTTTAAAAATCTTACCCAGTCTTCCAAAATCTCCTTCACCCCATGTATATAATTCACCATCCTCTGTGACAGCAGCACTATGTCTGTATCCAGCTGACACACAAACAACCACCTGCAATGCACACAAGTGAATTGATGAGCACACAGATGCTAAAACGCATAGTTTGTATTTGATCCTACACGTAGACTCTGGAGATGTTAATAGTCACAACTCATCCAAGAACTGTTGTGTGTGTACAGGTGTGGAGGTTGTGCTCAGGACACAGATGATTAGCAAAGAGGTCAAGGAAGTGCTGAAATACAGCCTATGCTCTGCTTGCCAAACAAACCATCCAGAGAAGAGAACACCTTTTCTCATTCACACAAAGGCCCCATAAGGGCTAGCAGGGTGCCTGAATATATCAATCTAATCACTTACAAAAATACTGTATCACCAATCAAATCTACTCAAAGAGTTGGAGAGAGTTAACTACTCATAGAACAATGACCTTTTTTGAATTTATTTTTTATTTTGGGGGGGAAGTGTCTCATTTTATCATTCCTCAGTAGAGTGCTCTAGCATCACAGCTCACAGCAACCTCAAACTCTTGGGCTTAAGCAATTCTCTTGCCTCAGCCTCCCAAGTAGCTGGTATTACAGGCATTCACCACAATACCCGGCTATTTTTAGAGACAAGGCTCAGGTTGCACTGGCTCAGGCTGGAACAATGACCATATTTAAAGTACATGGTTAACAAAACCTCCAGTCCTGGCTGATCAAGAAAAATACCTTACATAATATGGATAACTCTCCAAAGTTATTGGCTATTACCAATACAGAAAGATCAAAGCAGTATATAAGTTTATGTTAACTAAATCCTGACAATACCTCAAGTAGCTATACAACTGATGAGTAAAATCAGCAGTATATAATAGCAACATAATTTGGGGATCACTCAAATCTTTAAACACTAATAAAAATCACTGGGCATTGAAAAAAATGCACACAAAGAATGTAACCTAATCATTTGTGCCCGTATATTAATCTGAAATTTGAAAAGAAATATATAGAAAAAAAATTGCATTAATAGTACCAAGTCTTTTTTATCTCCAGAAATTAGAGCTCATCTTAGGAAACTGAAATTTTAGATTCAATTAAAAATACTGAGTATCTAATACATTCTAGATACTATAAGAATCTCTGAAATTTTTATCTGTAAATTATTAATTTTTTGTAATTCTTTTTTGTTAATTTCAGATTAATATAATGGTACAAATGATTAGTTACATTGTTTGTATTTGTTAAGCAAAGTTCAAGTTGTAGTTAAGTCCTTCACCCAGGGGGTTGTGCTGTATACCCTTCCACTGTGCTCATTAAGTGAGAGTTTAGCAATCCTCCTCCCTCATCCTCACCCTCTTTTCTCTCCTCTCCCCTACCCTAACACTCGAATTTAATTGTTTTTTTTTTTTTTTTTATCACGTGGACCTGCAATTGTTTATCTGTTGGTCTCATATTAGTACTGGGTACACTGGATACCTGCTTTTCTCTTTTTGTGATACTTTACTAAGAATGTTCTTCAACTCCATCTAGGAGTTGTAAAGTCACCATCTTTTTATGGCTAAATAGTATTCCATGGTATACATGTTCCACAGTTTATGAATCCAACCATGTGTTGATAGGTACTTGGGTTGACCCCATGTCTTAGCAGTTGTGAAATGAGCTGCGATGAACATTCTAGTGCAAATGTCTCTACGGTAAAATGAGTTTTTTTTTCTGTGTAGACAGATACCTAGTAGTGGGACTGTGGGATCAAATGGAAGGTCTTTTAGCTCTTTGAAAAGGTGCCGGCCCCATATTCCAAGGGTGGTGGGTTCGAACCCAGCCCCAGCCAAACTGCAACAAAAAATAGCCAGGCATTGTGGCGGGCACCTGTAGTCCCAGCTACTTGGGAGGCTGAGGCAAGAGAGTTGCCTAAGCCCAAGAGCTGGAGGTTGCTGTGAGCTGTGATGCCAAGGCACTCTACTGAGTGCAACAAAATGAGACTCTGACTCTAAAAAAAAAAATAAAATAAAGTTGTGACATTTTTCCTTGATGATGCTCATACTATGTTGTTTTTAATTGGTAACGTTTCCATTATAAAAATAAAACATTAAATAGGCCAGATGAGGTGGCTCATGCCTATTATAATCCTAGCACTCTGGGAGGCTGATGAGTGTAGATTGCTTGAGATCAGGAGTTTGAGACCAGCCTGAGCAAGAGTGAGACCCTTTCTCTACTAAAAATAGAAAAAACTATCCAGGTGTTTTGGCAAATACCTGTCATCCAGCTTGAGCAAAAGCAAGACCCTGTCTCTAAAAATAGCCAGGCATTGTGGTTGATGTCTATAGTCCCAGCTACAATGTTGGCTGAGGCAAGAGGATAATGTGAGCCCAGGAGTTTGAGATTGCTGTGAGCTGTGACATCATAGCACTCTATGTAGACCAGAACCATATAGTAAGACTCTGTCTCAAAAAAAAAAAAAAAAAAAACAGCAAAAACATTAAACAGAATGTAAGAAATGGAAAGGAAGAAAGTGCTAAAAAGACCAAGAAAATACAATTTCAAATAGTATTTATCTAAAGTTCCTTAGTGTCCCATGTATAACATCTCATCAAGTATCCTCTGATATTTGCAAAGTACAATGTCCCGAGATCCATTGCTCTGAAGGTTGGTGTGTAAATTAAAATACTGCCAGTTATAGTACAGCAAAACTCATTTGATAGTCAAACCTGTCAGACAAGTTCCCATGAAGAAAAAAGTGCCCCACTTGTAATTCTCGCATAAAATTAAAATTTAGACTTTAACTCTGGAAGGCTAAGGTGGGTGGATTGCTTGAGCTCAAGAGTTTGAGACCAGCCTGAGCAAGAGCAAGACCCCCCATCTCTAAAAAAAAAATAGTGGGCTGTTATGGCAGGTGCCTACAGTCCCAGATACTTGGGAGGCTGAGGCAAATGGCTGAGGTCTCTGTGAGCTATGATGCCACAGCACTCTACTAGGGGCAACAAAGTGAGACTCTATCTCAAAAATAAAATAAAATGAAATTTAGACTTTATGATTTCTTTTTCATTGAACATTCACAACTTTTATTATTGGTGAGAACTTTGCTACAATTTTGGGAATAAAAAGTAAAATTATAACATAGGTCTTAGGCCAAGGAGAAGCCTGATAAAAGAGATCAGGAAAGAAAGAACAAGAATTAGCCCACCTCCGCACAAAGGTACAGAATGAGCCAAGACTAACCTCAGGGCCAGGTGCCTCTTGAGGCTTAGGCCCCAGGCCTATTGGCATAAGAAACATTGTGAACTTAAATATATAAATAGAGAAAGACCTAAGCAATAGGCTAGGCCCTGTTTCCAAACCCCTGGGGATGATGGGCCTTAGCTCCTCCTCAGTCATACTGGAAGTAGAAGGCAGAAGTCATCTATACAGTATTCTGGTTTCTCATGTTTATGCACAAAAAATCCACAACCCAAAATAAAATGCTCTGTCCATCTCTGAAACTGCCTATCTCACTTTCTCCATTTGTCTGTGCAGACCAGGTGTCTTCAAACTGCGGCCCGCGGGCCACATGAAGCGGTGTGAATTATATTTGTTCCCGTTTTGTTTTTTACTTCAAAATAAGATATGTGCAGTGTGCATAGGAATTTGTTCATAGTTTTGTTTTTTTTTTAAACTATAGTCCAGCCCTCCAACGGTCTGAGGGACTGTTTAAAAAGTTTGAGGATGCCTGGTGTAGACAAAGGGAACAGAATGGACATGAACAAACAATGGATGTAGGGAAAGAAATAGAGCCATGAGTTTATGGATGAGAAGAGAGGAAATCTAAGGGACAAGAGAAGGGCCCCTTAACCAAAGGGCTCCAAACACAGTCAAGGAAGGCTAAGGATTCAGCTCTTCTCTAAGTTTCATCCCATCCCTTTTGCCCTCCACTCCAAAGTTAACATACCCAAAGGAATATGCCACCACTAAAGAATATTGCCAAAAATAGATCCCAATGTCCTTAAAGAGTTAAATATTAACCCTTCGGGTGCTGCTTTTGTCAAGCAGAGATGAGGCCAAAAGTAGGTCTCCATGAGGGTGTGTCTGGCTTTTGGCCAAGTCCCTGGAAGGGTCAGAGTAGCCAGAAGTCAGGACTCCACAGCATATTTGCCCAGTGTTGGAGAGTAGTGAAGGTTCCGTAATCTAAGGAACTCAGTCCAGGATCTGACAGCCAGTCAAAGAAATACCTGAGGGCAGAAGTCCTCCATGTCCCTTCATCAAGGTTCCCCCAGAGGCCATAATGCTGACATGGCCAGGAAGGGATGCTGGAGTGGACAATGGTGGGAGCTCCCCAACATGTGAACCAGTGGGCCCTGAAAGTAGGATGGGATGCCCCAGTGCTAGAAGTGGCCAAAGGCATCCTGTTCCTCTAGTGAAGTGATTACAGAGGGACTATTGTACTGAAGTCTGAAGGAAAGAAAATAAATCTAATACTTGGATATCTGTCACCAGTGAGAAGGCAGGTGGGTTCTCATGTAGTGGAAGACTAGACAGGAAATCCCCACCCAATATGCCCGTAACAGGGCTCTACAGCACTTAGGACTGGTGACCAAACATCAGAACTCCTTTGCTTCCAGGTAAGGTTGGGATGGCAGCTGAGGTGACAGAACAGTGCTTCTTGATTGGAGGCAGATCTCCTCATCTGATGAGCTTTCTATTGTCAAGTCGATAACTTCAACCTTATTCTTTGATGCATTTCCCTCTTGGACTGGGCCGCACTGGAGGCCATCCATTCCATAGTCTGGTGGGGGGCAAACCTCAGATGCCTCTTCTTGGGTTTCACTGGGCACCAAAATCCATCTTCCATGAATTGGATCTCATCACAATCTTAACAGGAATTAATCTCCATGAATAAACCATCAATGATAAGAGATTTATAGGAAGACTTTTTGTCACACACAACAGATCCACATTGGCGTCTTCTTACTCATCTATAAAGGCAGCATTGAAGCTCTGCAGGTGGGTGCAGGTGAGGGCACAACAAAGGACAGTCAGGCACATATTCCCTAGTTGGGCGTATGAGGCACATCCAGAGACTCATGACCTCACTATCCAGGTCAGCGGTCAATTTTCCCTTGATCAGTGCCTGGGAGTAGCCTGGATAAAGGGTTCTGGATACCCTTTTCTCTTGAGTTTTTATACAAAGGTCCTCATAGTCAACTGCCTCACCAGGTACACAGACAAGGGATATTCCATCCAAACTCAGAGGATCAATTGGCCACAACAGTCTTGGGAAAAGTGGCCAAGAATCAAGCCAGGGGTGTGATACTGATGGAGTGGCTGGGCCTCTTGGGCTCAGCCCCTTTCTTGGTGAGGGGAAGGTAAATGGCAGGGGGCTCAGTTTCCCAGTGGCCTTGACAAAGAGGTTGGGAAGGAAATAATCTTCCTAGAGGCAGCTGGTCTCACAGACACAGAACCTTAACTACACCTGTATGGGATACCTGCATTTAGCTCCTGGTAGAACCTCTCTGGATGTAAGAATCTGCTATACTTGCTGAGTTGTAAGGGCAACAAAGGTAAAATGCACTTCCTCAAACTGCTGGCAAGAAGTAGATACAAGGGTAGTAGGCCAGGTGAGTTCCCTGCAGACTTCACAGAAAGGCAGTGGTTTCATGGTGATATCAGGATGCACAGGCTGGGGCAGAGATAGGGTGCATGACCACCTCATGCTTGGGGCCTAGCAGGGTGTCAGGAGCCAAGAGGGTCAGGGGAATAGGAACTAGAGGACCAGGGGAGCCTACAGGAATGGTGCCACAGAGCAAGGATATAAAGTTTTTATAAAATAAAGTATTCATGGAAAGAAAGCAATCTTTTTGTTTGTTTTGAGACAGAGCCTCAAGCTGTCGCCCTAGGTAGAGGGCCGTGGCATCACAGCACACAGCAACCTCCAACTCCTGGGCTCAAGTGAGTCTCCTGCCTCCAACTCCCAAGTAGCTGGGACTACAGGCGCCCGCCATAACACCCAGCTATCTTTTTTTTTTTTTTTTTTTTTTTTTTTTTTGGGGGGGGGTTTGAACCCATAATTTTTTTTTATGGGGCCCAGGGTGGTTTAAAACACACCACCG
>CAUYPK010073411.1:0-32980 GCA_963574355.1 Loris lydekkerianus | reverse complement strand
CCGTTTTTGATTTTAACAAAAAAAAAACAAAAAAAAAAAAAAAAAAAAAAAAAAAAACAACTAGACTATAAATATAATATTAAAAAGAATATTTTCTAAATAAAAATAAAATTTTCTGTGATCAGTGATATTTGCAGTCTCTTCGGATTATGGTTTCTAACATTATATTTCAGTAAAAATGGTGTTTGAAATGGAATGGCACCCTTCTGAAATTCAGCAATAATGTTTTCATAAAGAACTTCCCCCACTTCATAATGGGAGTTCAAATAGTATTCAATATTATGGTTTCTCTGGAAAGGAATGTTGACATGATTGAAAGAAAACAGGAACATGAGACAAATGACTCCCTGAGGAAGGCAGAATAGGGCTGGAAGGCTACAGTCTACTTTTAAATATAGAACTCTTGGTAACAGCTTCAAAGTGTACTCAGAACACTCAGCCAATGTAATTAAATAGAAGTTGTGATCCTTTCTATAGTAGATGTTATAGTCTGAGAAACAGAAATAGAATCCTAATTCTAAAATAGACATAAAGGCTCAGTGCCCATAGCTCAGTGGTTAGGGTACCGGACACATACACTGGGGCTGGTGGGTTTGAACCTGGCCCAGGCCTGCTAAACAACAAAGTCAACTACAACAACAACAAAAAAATAGCCAGGCGTTGTGGTGGGCACCTGTAGTCCCAGATACTTGGGAGGCTGAGGCAAGAGAATCACTCAAGCCCAAGAGTTTGAGGTTGCTGTGAGCTGTGACACTACAGCACTCTACCAAGGGTGACATAATGAGACTCTGTCTCAAAATAAAATAAAAATAAAATAGACATAAAATAGCCACTTACTCTCCAAGGCAATAGTTTCAGCAAAATAATAGTCAAGATTGTATATTTTGGTCACTTTGCTATATTACTTCATAATAAGGTATGGAGTTTATAAAAATGTATCCTGGGTTGAAATCATTTTATACTTATTTTCAAACTATACATATTCTGATGGTGACATAATGACAAGTCGCATTAGTACAAACATTTGGTATAACATTTCATAATTTAACAAGTGCTATCTCTAAGCAACCTCTATATGTCATCCCCATGTGACACAAATATAGGCTGTAGTGGAATTTATCTAGTGGAATTTATTCATCATAACCTGCCAGCCTGTCCTTACAACCCAACCGTAATACAACATCACAGCAAAGCCAAAGGTTGGCCTCAGGGAATAACTTCTTGCAACTAATAGAAATGGCTTCTCAAATCTATGAGTGGGAAGGAACTGGATGGAAAAGACAATACATGGAAAGAAAGAGAGATCTTTCTTGGCTATCACAATGGCCTATTTCATTCATTGCTAACTGAACAATTGGCATTGATAATGTACAACAAAAACTGAATTTAAAATTTTTTCTCACCACTTCCTTCTAAACTTGCTTATGGACCTATTCTTCCCTTCCCCTGGATGAAATCTTGGACCTGCTCTATATCACTTCAGTTCACTCTCAGAAAAGAATCAAATAGCAGAACATTAAAATGGCCAGGGGTGCTTAATCATCTCACAACTCCCAACCTGGTCTATATTAATCATCAAATTATTTAAATTCTTATCCAACAAAAGCTTCTGGTTACTCAGATTATGTTAGGGCTTACAAATCAGTACCAAGCTGGTCAGTTTCTTCACTGTTTCCTTAGCTCCACTCCTCCTCACTAGCTGTGGTTCCTCCCATTTCTGGTCATTCTGGAGATGGAGCAGGTAGAATGAGAATGGAAACAGGACCTGAAGAGTTCTGTCCTAACCCGTACTCAGTCATCTATCACTGGTACTATCTGAGCATGATGGATGCTCAACTGATTCTCCTTCATGGAGTCCTCAGAGATCTCTGCTGGGGACTTTTACATGAAGGTCCCTCTGCTAGGCAATTTTCAGCTGATGACTTAGGACTTCTCCCTGTCCCCTGAGGGATTCAGTCCCTCCAGGACTTCACTGGATAAGATATTTTTAAACAAACCAGGCCAGTGTCATCTTGCAGGAAACCTTCATCCTCCAACCTGGACTGTGGAACGCATAGCCTTGCCCAGAGCATAAGCGGCTCTCTCTCCAGACCCAGTCCGTCGCCTCTCACCCATCTTCCTGTCCCTCCTGCCTTCATATTTTTCCTAGGAAGAATCCAAAACCAGTTCTTATGTTCCTAAACTCCATGGGGCACAGGACGATTTTCAAAATTGTCCTCTTAAAGCCCTTTCACATACTTAGAAATGAGAGAAACAGCCCTGTCTATCTCCCCATGGCTGCAGGAGGTGAATGCTAGGGAACCTCAGTGTTCTCCTCCCCTGTGGCTCTTCCAGAGCCTCTGCTGACTAGAGGCTGGCTCTGGCCAGACTTTTACCACCCCGTGGTGCAGTCTGCATTCTGCCTGTGTGCTCTAATCCCTCTCTGCAGGATGTTTGGGCATCTGGTGCCTACTTTATTGTTCACAGCGTTTGTAGACTCAGCCTAAATGGAGGCAGAAAAGGTCTCCTTTTAAATATTATACAATAGTAGGAAATTTAATAATGGCATAATGGGAGGGAGAAAATCGTATTCACTAGAAATACAATTCCAAAGTCTTCAGACTTGGGTCTCTTATATAAAGTGGTCTAACATTTTCATATAACCTATGTACATCCTCCTGTATGCTTTAAATCATCTCTAGGTAACTCATAATACCTAGTAAAATGGAAATATTATATACATAATTGTTATACCATATTATTTAAGGAATGATGACTAGGGGAAAAGTCTGTATATGCTCGGTACAAACACAATTATCCTTGTCTTATAAATATTTTCAATCCTCAGTTGGTTGAATCCACAGACAGGGAACCCACAAATACAGAGAGCTGACTGTATTTACTTGGAATAAATTCCATGAGAGAGGAACTGAGGTCCCCTCAGGGATCTAATCTTTTAAGAAGTGTCCTAGGGACAGAGAAAGATGAGATGAAGCCCAGTGAAATTGGGAAGATTATGTATACACTCCCCATTACAAACCCCAAATATGCACTGAAGTCCCCACAGTGATAAAATGCACTGTGTAAGTGGATTCCTTCAGAAACCAGGGAAGAGTCTAATTTTTTTTTCTGGAAGGTCCAGGAAGATCTTGTGGGAAGATGATAGTGAAACAAAGGATGAATAAGTCAGTCCTGGGAACGCAGAGCCCCTGTACGGAGTGAGCAGGACAGTCATGGGCTATGGAATTAGAACTCTACCAACAGCAACCAGAATGCCAAGTGTTGGGGTGTCCATGGCCTGTCCACCTTGGTATTGTGAGAAAATAAGGTGCCATGTTTGTTCTTGTGCAGCAAGCTTCTGAGTTCTTGGTGGAAGAAATTCACGGCCATGTTGGCATTGATAATGTACAACAAAAATTTCAAATTTTTTGAAGACCACAGTAAAATCCCATCTGATGTCTGATTCTGCCATTTCAGTTGATCTTGGCAAGTTTCTTCACATCTAGACAGTTTATCATCTAGACAATGATACTAATTAAATATCTCATAAAATTATGCTTAGCAGGCAGCTAATACATGTGAAATAACCTAAGGTATGGGACACTTAATACACATTAGTTTCCTTTCTCCCTACTTTGTTGTTCTGACTCACTCCCTTCCTTTCTTCCCAATGTAAGTAAAAAAATTAGGTGATTCAAAAAGGGATAAGCAAATATCCAATGTACTCAATACTAATATGAAGCCAGTAGATGATATAACTCATGCCCACATAGAAGAAAAACTCATTTCAATACAAGTTGGGGGACAGGGGTGAAAGAGGAGAGGAGTTTGGGGGTGCTCTCACTTAACGGGCAGAATGTAGGGGCGTATGGCACACCTTTTGGATGCAGGACATAGCTATAAGAAGTACTCTACCTAACAAATTCAAATATTGTGATTTGGCTGATTATACCCTCACACTAACCTGAAATAAAAAATAAAAAAGAAATTAGGTGGTTGAATTGAAAATAAGTTCAATAAGACAGACTCAATAACATAGTATAGCTTCCCAAAATGGTAATGCAAACTTAGATTGCCTGTAGAGAGGCAGTCAGGAATAATGAAGGGGATTATCTCACTAATACATCTAAAAATTTTTAGTTCTGAGTATAACATTTAAAAATGTGTACAAATAATTTGAAACAGATATAGAAAAGGACAAATGAGAGTGATTAAGGGTTTTGAAAACATTTCATTTCAGGCATTCTTTTTTTTTATTATTTGGAATTCATTGAGGGTACAAAGAATTAGGTTAACCTGATTGTATTTGTTAGATAAAATCCATCTTACAATTGTGTCCTGTCCCCAAGAGGTGTGCCATATACTGTGACCCCCAATCCAACTGCCTCCTCCCCTCTCCCCACTTGCTCATTCTCCTAGCCCCACTCCCCATATTAGCTCATCTACTGCCTTCATATTATAATTGAGTACACTGGATTCATGCTTCTCCATTCTTATGATGCTTTAAGAAGAATATGTTCCATCTTCCATCTTTGTTAATACAAAAGATGTAAAGTCTTCATCATTTTTAGAGGCTGAATAGTATTCCATGGTATGCACATACCACAGCTTGTTATTCCATTCCTGGGTTGGTGGGCATTTAAGCTGTTTCCACATTTTGGCAATTGTAAATTGCAATAAACAGTCTAGTGCAAATGGTCTTATGATAAAAGGATTTTTTTCTTCTGGGTAGATGTCTAATAATGGGATTACAGGATCAAATGGGAGGTCTAATTTGCATTCTTTGAGGATTCTCCATACTTCCTTCCAAAAAGGTTGTATTAGTTTGGAGTCCCACCAGCAGTATAAAAGCGCTCCCTTCTTTCCACATCCACTCCAGCATCTGCAGCTTTGAGACTTCGTGACATGGGCCATTCTCACTGGAGTTAGGTGATATCTCAGGGTAGTTTTGATTTACCTTTCTCTGATGATTAGGGACGATGACCATTTTTTCATATGTTTGTTAGCCATTTGTCTGTCTTCTTTAGAGAAGTTCTAATCATGTCTCTTGCCCAGTGATATATGGGATTGTTGGGTCTTTTTTTGTAGATTAATTTGAGTTCTTTATAGATCCTAGTTATCAAGTTTTTGTCTGATTCAAAATATGCAAATATCTTTTCCCATTGTGAAGATTGTCTCTTTGCTTTTTTGTTGAAGTTTCCAGTTTAATTGAGGCCCATTGGTTTATTTTTGTTTTTGAGGCATTCTTTTTTAAAAAATAGAAATGTTTCTCACGAAGAAGAAAATACTAAGTAGGAATACAAGAAGGTTATCCAATATCTGAATACAGAGGAGGAGCTGGGTTTTCCCAGCAAGTTCTGAGATGATGACGTGCCACAAAGAGCTACTAGATGTAGCTAAGAGAATTCCAGCTATGGGATCTTGGACAAGTCATTTCATTTTTCTGGGTCTAATTTATCTCATCCACACAATGGGGAGGTAAACAATGTCAGTTCTTTTCAAGTTTCTAAGTTTACCCATAGCAAGAAATAAATTTTGTGTTGAAACCCAACATAGACATACATACACAAATTTTTACAAAATAAAATGTTTCCTTGCTATAGGTTATGCACTCTGACATGCTTTTAAATTTCATTTGAATAAAATGCTGATTGTACCCTACCCAATTGATTTTTATAACCCCCTAATGGTTTCTGAAGTTTGGAAAATATTAGAAGATGACATGTAGAAAGTTCTTCCTAGTTCTGACTATTGTTCAATAATTCTGTGAACAATAACTAATAGATGGAAGTTTCTAGGAAACCTATTTCACCCTAGGATAAGGCAAAGCTTTCAAATGGTCAGGGAAATATCTAAAGAAGTAATTAGCTTCCTACAGGTGGTGTGCTAGCCACCTTTGCAGACATACAAACAGAGACTGACAAAAAAGAAGAAGAAACCTCAGAAATTGAATAACTGTTTAGTCAGACACAGCAGAAAGGATTTAAACACTAGGTGATTGGTCTATACAACCTCTGAGATCTCTTCCAGTGCTGAGCATATGTGATTCTGTGATTGTCATAAACATTCATTGCAAACAAAAACCAAAAGCTAATGTAGACAAGTATTTTTTAAAAAGATAAGAGTTTTTACCATTATACTTTTTTGCTGAATATTTTGGAATAACTATAAAGGATTAGCAAAGGATAACTGGGGAATCTGACAAATACAAGTTGTTTATTGCTCATCTGACAAGCACAAGGCCAGCTTTTGACTACAAACTTGTTTTAATGTTTGATCTAGTCTGACTTTTTTTTCTTCAGTTTTAAGAAAATCTGATTAGAAGTAGTAAAGGTAAGCATTTGTTCTTGATTAGATCACACTAATAACGACTCATAAGGTTTGTATTAGCTTCTAACTACAACATGTATTTGATTAGGTATGATGGAGCCAGATGTTTCTACTCCTTTAAGAGAGCTTTTGACAGACCTCTGGACAGGCAGGAAACAACTGGATAGAACTTTTCTATTACAGACTTAGAGACTATGATGTCACTTGATAAAGTAGAGAGATAGATACGCCTTCTCTTCACACCATGATAACAATAAAATCAAATGCCAAATAACTGATTTGCATGGAGAAAACGAAATTTCCTGCTATAAATACTAGATTGATCTATTCCCCAGAAGTGGATAGCTCATAGAAGGAAAGGTGAGATGTTTGAGAAGGCCTATGGATGTTTGAGAAGGCCTAGTTTGAAGCACATGTTTTTTTCTCTCTGAGGAACAGATTGTCCTGGAGATAGTCTTGCTGTCCCCAACCCCTCATCATATGGAGAAGGACAAGCACACTTTACAGCACACATAATGACACTGTCAGACACTACAGGGAAGGTTAATTCTCTACAGTGCATCTTACAAGGGTACATGTGAAATTTACTAAATATGGAATATAAATGTCTTAACACAATAACCAAGAAAATGCCGTGAAGGCTATGTTAACCAGTTTAATGAAAATATTTCAAATTGTTTATAAAACCAGCACATTGTACCCCATGATTGCATTAATGTACACAGCTATGATTTAATAAAAAACAATTTTTAAGGTGAATTCTATTTACACTGAACACCATACCTTCTGCTATTTCCAAATATAAATTCTAATTTTCTGTTTCTAATTGGACCAAAAAGTTAAATTTCCATCAGATTCACTAAAATTGTTTGAGTTCTGCTATTTACTTAATTTCCAAATTTTCCTACGTAAAACATTTTGAAGTGATGGCAAACAAAACAAAGTCTTGTATGTTTTCATATTTCCATTACTCAGATGATCAGAGTTCTTTATAATTCTCTGTTTAGGCTTATCCCAAAAGGAAGTCACCTCTACTGACACTTTGTTTAGGATTTCCTTCCCTGATGTTTTAAGTACACAATTAGGAATGGCTCTGGGGGCTTTTTCAGGAGAAAAAAAATACACAGCGCTGGGACTGTGATCACAGGCTTTGGCATTGTGACACAGCTGGAACATCAAGAAACCCCAAGACAAGTTATATTTATATCTGCTGCTGCCTAACAAACTATTCCACATTTTAATGGGTTAAAGCAGTAACAATTTTTTCAGCTTGTGAGTCTGTGGAGCCGACTGGATGGCTCCACGGATCTGGGCTGGTTTCAGCTGCCTTTGACTAGGCTCAACCATCATCTGCACTTGGTTGAGAATTGCCTGGTCTTGGATGAATTCCCCTTAGAGAGTACGTCTCTTCTCCATGTCTGTCCCCCTTCTCTACAGCCTACTGTCTACATGGCAGCAGGCAGGGTTTCAAGGGAGTGAGCAGGGACATGTGAGACTTCTGGAGGCCACAATTTGAACTGTTCTGTTCATAAAGTTAGCCAGGATTAAAGGGCAGGAAAATGGACTCAACTTCTTAATGGAAAGAGCAGAAAGGTTACATTGCAAAGGGGCACAAATGCAAGGTCAGAGATAAAAGTCATTCTACAAATAACAACATATGCTATCACCAGTCAAATGAACATTGATGCAAAGGCCATTATAGACTCACCTCAAAAAAAGGAAAAAAAAAATGCTAACTCCTCCATTAACGAATGGACTGAAGAATAGTCATGCTAGGCCAGAATGAAGTTCTTTGAGATGAGAAAGGAGAGAGGAAGACTGAGAGTGTGTGCATGTGAAAGGGGATAAATCTGGGCAAAAAATAGCAGGTAGGTGCCTCACTGGGGTGGGCTGCCCTCAATATTGCCCCTGACACCCAAGTAGCCATAGAATGGGACTTAGCTCAGAGCTAGGAAAAAAGGCTCCAACTAGGCAGATGTTGTGTCCTTATACTGCACCTCACTTGCCCTTGTATATAAGTATTGTGTGGCTGTTGTAACAAATTCCCACAAACCTGTTGACTTAAAACAATAGAAATATATTCACTCCAATTTTTTGGAGGTCAGAAGTCTGATATCAGTTATTACTTGACTGAAATCCAGATGCTGATAGGGCTGCACTTCCCCTGAAGACTCTAGGGAAGAATCCATCCTTGGCTCTTCCTTATGGCTCCTTGTGGCTGCCCACATGCCTTGGCTTATGGCCACATCATCTAGTCTCTGCTTTCATAGATATATTCCATTCCACTCTGTTTCCTCTTATAGAGATATACCATATATACTCAAGTATAAGCCGAGTTTTTTCGGCACAAAATTTGTGCCGAAAAACCCGAACTCAGCTTATACTCAGGTACAGGTTATTTGATTCGGTGCGCACGCACCTAATCAAATGCACGTAGTCTCCAGTCATCTTCTGCCGTCTGCTTGAGGGGGAGGTGCTTCAGCTCAGTTTTAAAGATGTTTTTGCTAGTTTATAGTTTTTCTTTAGCAATAAATATTGAAAAGCATTTAACCTACTGATTCCTCAATTATTGTAATTGTTTTGGGTATATATTTTTATTTTTTAAATTTACCAGTGGCTGCTGCATTTTCCCCCTCGGCTTATACTCAAGTCACCAAGTTTTCCCAGTTTTTAGGGTAAAATTAAGGGGGTCGGCTTATACTCGGTTCAGCTTATACTCGAGTATATATGGTAAGTATATTTAGACATTTTCCTATGTGTTTGTGTGTGTGTATAGTCTGTTGGACATCTGTCTATAAGATTGTAAGCTCTTTTCAAGGAAGGAGCTTGTTTTCATTTCCTTGTAGACTTAATAAAAAACCTTGACTTGGGGTGGCGCCTGTTACTCTGTGAGTAGGGCGCCAGCCCCATATAGCAAGCGTGGCAAGTTCTAACCGACCCCAGCCAAACTGCAACCAAAAATATCCAGGCATTGTGGCAGGCGCCTGTAGCCCAGCTACTTGGGAGGCTGAGACAAGAGAATTGCCTAAACCCAAGAGCTGGAGGTGGCTGTGAGCTGTGATACGACAGCACTCAACTGAGGGCGACAAAGTGAGACTCTGTCTCTAAAAAAATAAAAAATTAAAAAAAAAAAAAAAAACTTCTCAAAAAGTTATTTGTTCAAAATAGTGGAACTTGTAGGAAAGTGTAGTATAATTTAAGTAAGTTTTACTGAAGCAAATAAAACAGTTCATTTTAACAATGAGTTCTTAAAAGAGTAATTTCTTTCGATGGGGTGGGGTGTGTTTTGGAATAAAGTCTACATATTGTCAGACGTGCACTCAATTCTCCTACAATATTAAAATATATAATGTTTATTTAAAAATGTGTATATTATATATGTGTATGTACATATATGTACATACACATATATAATATAGTTTAAGTTTTATATCTTAGTTTTCTATTAGCTTATTTTCCTTAATTTTAATAAAGAAGCAGTTGCAAGCAATCCAAAATATTCATTTTTTAAAACTTCATTGAAATTCCTCTGTTCCTTATTACTCTCATTTCTCTATGCCAAAGAACATTTTTAATTAAGGCTATATGCATCTAGGGTCATTAATAATCTGCAGATTAATTACCACCACATGATTGTAAGATGGCTATTTTGGAAAGGTTATAAATTATGTTTAAGCTCTAAAGGCTAGACCATTCAAACTGAATAAAAAAACAGTAGGGACAGATCAAGTGAGAAATTGGAGAGAAATTGAAGATAGCAAAATAAATAGATTTAAAAACAGAAATGTTATTGAAGGGATGCTAGGTTAACTATTCTATTTTTCTTATTGTAGTAAACTTACAGTTGAGAAACATACTAAGTATAAAAGAGAAGATTTTGATGTTGTCACCACAAAGAAATGATAAATTTTTAAAGTGGTACATATAGTAATTGCCCCCATTTGATCATTATACTGTGTATACATTTACTGAAACATCACATTTTAACCCATATATATGTACATGTATCATGAGTTAATTATAAATAAAAATATACAAAACTATAATGGTCAACTCAATTGACTTTAGAAATAAATATTTGTATGTGCAGACAGAGGTGTTAATACAGCATAATAAATCTAAATTGTCCATAAAGTCTTATAGATTATGAACTCAGTATTTTTAAATTAATGACAATCTCTTCATGCATCAAAATTTGTTAATAGAGCTTCTCTTGATGTTGTCTTCTATTTCTGTCAAATGTACAATGTTATATATAAATTTGGTTATAAACAATGTTTTAATACTCCAGAAACAACTTCCACTGGGCTCACCATATTCCAAGATGAATTTTATTTAAATATTATTATTATATAACCCAAAATTTTTTACCTATAGATGTTGATCAGAGACATTGGTCTCCAAAACTTCCAAGCCACATGATCATAAAGATTACACACATTACAGATTACACACATTACATTCAGAGAAGGTCGTAATAACCTAAGGAAGACGGGATATGTTTTTTGGTATGTCCTTCAATTTCTATATGACTTTCACTTAAACAAGAATATGATTATGTATAAAATTAAAGTTAAAAATATGCAGAAATATTTTACCTAAGAAGGCAGAAGGACCATACCAGCAAAGTTTATAGGTGACACAGATAGGAATAAATAGTAAGAAGCAAGTAACTAAGTCAGTTAAATTTGTAATTTTATTTTACAAATGTATGCACATATATATATCGAAGGAATAAAAAGATAAATAGATGAAAATCAATAGAATAAAATAGACTAATTTCATTTTTTAATGGTCATAACAGAATGATATTTTTATAAAAGTATTGATATATATTTTATATGCCATAAAGTTTATTCCTTTAGAGTTCATAGACAAGTCAATGGTTTTTAGTATATTCAGGGCTGTGCACCCATCACCACAATCTACTTTTGTACATCCCCCAAAGAAATCCTTTGCAAATTAGCAATCATTCCTCATTCTCATCCTGCCCCCCAACTCCTCCCCATACCAACACTACCTCTTAGCAAACATCTACTTTCTGTCTCTATGCATTTGGAAATTCTGCAAATTCCACACAGATTAATAATACATTATGTAATCTACTGAGACTGGCTTTAACTTAGCATGATGATTTCAACATATGTCTATGGGGTAGCATGTACTGGTAATTTATTCTTTTTTATTGTCTAATAACATTACATTATGTATGTATCTACCACATAATTTTTAGTCATTCATGAGTTGATTGACATTTAGGTTGTCTCTTCATTTTGGCTATTATGAATAATTCTGTTAAAACATTTATATACAAATTTTTGTGTAGACATATGTTATTTCTCTTGGATATTGAATTTCTGGGTCATATGGTAACTAATTCTATTTTAGCATTTTGAGGAACTGTCAAACTGTTTTCCAATGTGCATACACCATTTGAAATTCACTCAACATTTTGTGAGGTTTCCAAAACTTGATGTTTTATGTGTTTTTGACTATAGCCATCCTAGTAAGTGGTATGTCATTATGATTTTAATTTGAATTTAATGACTAAAGATGTTGAACAAATATTCAGGTACTTTCTGGAAATGTATATATTTTGGATTTATATAATAATACTATTTAAATAAAATTAATCTTGGAATATGGGGAACCTAGTGGCAGTTAGTACTGTAGTATTAAAACATTTATAACTAAATTTTACATATAACACTGTGTAGTTGACAGAAATGATAAAATTTAGACAAGCTCTATTTAACAACTTTTGATTTACGAGGAGATTCTCATTAATTTAAAAATAAAGAGTTCATAATCTACAATATTTTATGAACAATTTAGTATGTATATATATACTAGTATATTATTATACTATACTATACTATACAATTATATATACTAATATATATATATATATATATATATATATTCTTTGAAGAAAAATTCTGCTTCAATAATTATTTCATTTTTAAATTGAGTTGTCTATTTTGTTGAGTTGTAGAAGTCTACAAATTCTTAATACAAGTCTTTTGCCAACCAGATACTGGCCAAATACTCTCGCCCATTCTATAAGTTGTTTGCTTTTATTTTTGTGCTTTCTCACTGGTATCCTTTGATGCAGAAAAGTTTGAAACATTTATGAAGTCCAAGTTATCTTTCTTTTTTCTATTATTACTTGCCCTTTTGATGTCATATGCAAGAAAGCATTATCTAATCCAAGGCTGTGAATCCTCCTGTTTTCTTTGCAGAATTTCACAGCTTTAGCACAGAAATTTTAATATGTGATAAATTTTGAGCTTGTATGTTGTTCATGGAGTAGAAAAGGGGCCCAATTTTATTCTTTTGCATATGGTTTTTCAGTCATCTCTGCACCATTTATTGAAGAGACAATTCTTTCATTGATTTGTCTTGGCATCCTTATTAAAAGAGAACTGGCCACCAATTTGAAGGCTAATTTCTGGATTCCCAATTCTATTCCATTTACCTATTTGTTTATCTTTATGCCAATAATCCATCTTGACTATTGTAGCTTTGTAGTAATATTTGAATTGAGAAGTATGAGTTTCTTCCCAGCTT
The DNA here is from genome assembly GCA_963574355.1 of Loris lydekkerianus. Classification (NCBI taxonomy): domain Eukaryota; kingdom Metazoa; phylum Chordata; class Mammalia; order Primates; family Lorisidae; genus Loris; species Loris lydekkerianus. The sequence goes on along the minus strand of CAUYPK010073411.1, from coordinate 20,101 downwards.
TGTTCTTCTTTTTCATAATTACTTTAGCTGTTCTGACCCTAATAATCAAAAGTGGCTCCAATCAAACACTCGACCCTGGACCCACAAACTTTCCTCTGGAATTGTTATTCCTTTTTATCTACATCCTCTGAGCTTACACTGAAGCTTTGTGGCTCTAGGATGTGTGGTTGCTGAGTCTCTAAATTTTCCAACCTCTCCTGCAGCTCTCCTACAATTCTGTATGGTCTCATTCCCATTTTTAAAAATCTCCTTGAGATATAACTCATAGATTTTCTGTTTCCCTGATTGAGTCCTAATTTGTATCCTACCTTTGGCAGTGTTAACTCTCCATCAACACATTAATGAAACATCTTTAATTTTAGCCTGGGTGGGGAAAATTGTTCCCTTTATCATAGTCTTGCTTTCTGCTTGAGCAATCTGGAGAAACAGCATGGCGGTTGAGATGTGTATGGAGGTCACAAAGTGGACCTCCAAAGGAGAATGTCTAGGTGAGGTGTGACAACACCAGACTTGATGCTTCTGGTAAAGATTATCTAGATTCCAAAGGTCTCTTGACAGTGGAGGCAGGGGTCTTGGTTAAGGTGCACGGTTTTGCAAAAATAAATTGGAGACACTCTTTCTGATACTTTCCATGTTCCCCTGTTTTAGGGCTGATGTTGATTAGTAACTTTTAACTATTTTTTCTGCTTTATGATGGTAAATATGGACCCACGTTTTGCTTGGGAGGACCCTCCTTGAGTTCCTCAGCACCCCAGCACAGACTCTGGGTCAAGGCTCTTCATTCCTGTGGCAAAAACTCCATCATACCTGTGTTATACAAGCTATACTATTTTTTTCCTTTTCTCTTTCACCTCACTAGCAGCATTTACTCTTATTAATTGCTGATGTCTTGTTCTCTTTATACCCTTTGAGTAGAAACATTATCTTCAGTTCATTGTTAGTCTGTATATATACATTTTTTTTTCTATCAATAACATGTTCATTTTCCTGGCTTCAAGTTTGAACACTACGTTGATGATTTTGAAATTCCAATGACCTTCAGATCTGTCTTTAAAAATATCCTTATTTTTAAACATACAAACATACAAACCAGTGTATGTTGCCTCATGATTGCATTAATGTACACAGCTATGATTTAATAATAAAAAAATAAATAAAAATAAATATTTTCTAAGCACGTCTTGGATATGCCATCATTCAAATACACCATGCCACCACACAAAAAGCAAAGTAAATTATTGCCCTCTCTCTTTCACTACCACCATACCTATTGCATTTTTTTAATTTTCAATTCAAGATGTCAATTGTATCCATCACTGTATTTCAATTAATCCCATCTTTACTCTCCACACTCACACTCGGCACTGACTTTACTAATATTCATATAAACTCATACTTTCTTTGAGTCTATTTCTTCCTTTTTACAAGCAACCATACACATTTTTATCAGAATATATTAAGACAAAAATTTCCATATTCTTGTACAAAAAACTTTTCTGTTTTTTAACATATTATTTTATATCTATAGCATTTGACATTTATGACCCAGGACTCCCCAAGACTTATCTTTGACACGGAGCTTGCAGTCCCCTTTCTGAACATGACAGTAATTCCTGTCATTCATGTTCATTCAGCACTAATCCTTGAAGCAGCATTCTTTCCTGTTTCTCTATTGATATTTCATTCTTTTCTTCTTCATCCCCTTTTCTCCTATTGTAATTTTATCATTTCTGATTTAAAAAAAAAATTTTCTTTTTAATACTTTCATATTTGGCTACATTTAATTGCTACTACTTTCTGTTGTTTAAAGAAGAGCTTGTGAGTTTTCCATTTTATTTTTATTTTTTTATTTCAAATACGAGAATGCCAGTCGTTTTTTAAAATGATGACTTTAATAGCTTTCTTGAACTATTTTTGTGTGTTGACAATGTTATTTACTATTCTACTATCTTTTGTAATTGGGATCACACAGAAACACACACACAAAAAAAAACTGGTGAAATCTAGCAGATATATTTCCTTCCTTCTTCCCTTCCTCCCTCCCTCCCTCCCTTACTTTCTCCCTACCTCTCTTCTTTTTTATTGATCTATCTAATTCATCTCTTGAAATTCTCCTTCCCCCCTTCTGATGTCTGTCAATTGTTTTGTTTTGTCTCACAGAAACTTGACCATCATATGTTCAGGTGTTTAGAACTCTGCTTTGAATTTTTCTAGAGCACAGTAAAGGTCTCTCTATTGTCAGCTATGGTTATTTTTTGGAACTCTTCTTGGATTTTCTTCTTCAATATTATCTTTTCCATCTTTTACAATTGTCTACTTGAAAGATATTGATTGCATTCTTTCAGTGACCTGTCTTTTCTCAACTACCTATAAATTTTTAAATTATTTTAAAATTATTTTTAATGATTTTAACTTAATTTTCTCCTTAGCTTTCTATTTAATTTAATTATTTTAAATATCCTTTTCTTATTTTGTTTCAGCCACAACTTTAAGTCTGAAATCTCCTTTTTATCTATTTCCTTATTATATTGTGTTATAACACAATAAGCGAAATCTCTTATTTTTTAATGTTTCTTAGTTTTGCTTTTTTCCCAGACTAAGTACTTTGTCATTATTTATGCTTTTTTCTTTCTTCCTTCTTTATTATTTCAGTTCCCCACTCCGCCACCAATGCTTTCTTTTAATAGTTTATTTTTGTCCTTGTTTCCTATTTTTATTATGTTTGAGAATCTTGCTTTATGTTTCCTATTTGATATACAGTAGATGGACACATGTCTTATTTTTGTATAACCCAAAGAGTAGGTTTTTGTCTTTTTTCTGCCCTGTTTTCATTACAGCTTTTAAGAGAGTGCTACCATTTATATTCATTATTATGTGTTAATTTCCTCTCCCTCTTTCTTGTGACTTAGTCCAATTTTTTGTGACTTAGTCTAATTTTGCATATTCCCTGTGGGTATATATATTTTTGCTCTACAGCATGGGCTTACATCTCTACCACATTTCTTCTATAGTTTTTAATTTTGTGTTCTTCTCACTTTTTTCTGAAGTCTTAGATGACTCTAGGCAAAGGAGAATACTCAGCTAACATAGAGTGCATAGTACAAAGTCCTCTTCATTATATTATCTATGATTTGCTTTGTATTTTGAGGATCTGCAAATATTGTATGCTAAGGGACACTTCATTTACCTAGGAGTATGTGTACCCTGTTGATGAGTTGTGGATTTATGATAGAACTCAAGTTATAGCATTCATGTAACTCAGAGGTGGAAAAATCAAATTCTCAGTTAAAAGTGAGAGTTAATCTCTGGGTATTGGTGGTCATCTTAGAAGACTCAGATGTAGCAGAGGTGAGAAGGGGATGTGAGATGGGAAATTACTTAGTGGATGCAATGTACACTATTCAAGAAATGGGTATACTGAACACCTGGACTTCATCCCCATAACATATATCCATGTAACAAAACTCCACTTGCCCCTCACAAATCTATCAAAATGAAAAAAATATATATTTACTTTTATTTTACTATTCTTAACAAATACTTTATACTCAAATGAAAACTGACCTGTAGAAAATACCTTATTAAATGACGAGCATTGTCTGGCAATTATCTTCTCAAATTAGCATTGCTTAGTAGAATTGATGTCAATAAAGGCTAAAATTATAATCTTTTCAGTTTAGAAAAATGAGTCTTTTATGAATAAGTCACAAAGAAAATGTGAGTCATGATTTAGAAAGTACTTAAATGCTGAGCAAATGCTTGAGATGAATGATTTTAATTTGACTATTAATTATAAGGGAAGAACCCTGACAAAATATGTCAAAATTATAAGTAAGTTTAAAAAGAAATGAGCCTTAACATTTTAGGAGAAATACTTTATATTTAAATAATACCTTACCTGCTATATATATGTGTGTGCTACATGGGTTTCATGACATGGTGCTCCAATAACAACTGATGATTTAAGTACCACACTAAGAAAGAGAATAAAAATAGAAAGAAAAGAGGAAGAAGGAGTGAAAAAGGGAAGCAAAGATAATCTCTGGGGTTGCAAAGCATACCGAATGTCATTTTCAATACTGTCTTTGAATACTGTACCTTTTTTGGTTGTCTTTGTTTTAGAAAATGTCATGTATTATGAGCTGCAGCTTTGCTCCAGTTTTACTGCCTGTCATAGTCACAGTTGACAAAGCCAGTCTTTTTGCCATCGGTCTGATTTCAGCTACACTGCTGACTACCTCACAGGGTGTGGAAATTTATTGCAAAGCAAGGTGCACTTTCTGCTTACAGCTCTTGCAGCAATGCGGGTAATAATATACCAACATAACCCCAAGCAACTGTTACATGTGACAGAGGAGAGTAAACTCCTAAAGCACAATATAGTTCATATCATACGTGAGAGTCGGATGGAGTCAGCAGTCAGTCCCCCTGCGCTATTCTGAAATCCTCCACTGGCAACCAACTATAATTTCCAATGTTTATATTATTGCAGTGCTCATTTTAATGATGAAAGAAATAAAGATTTTGTGCATGCACTATTTGAAACATATAACTAAATATTTGAAACATGATTATGCTGCAAGAAGTTTGCAAGAAACAGTAAACTGAAATGCATATGTCAAGTTTCAGTTTTAAGAAGAAAAAAAGGCCCTTGCTTTAATTGAAAGACATGAAACCCTTTTTAAAATTTTAGTATTTTTTTGAGTTTGTAATTAACAAAGTTAGTTTAAAGTTTCCTCCATATGAAGCAAGGGACAATATTCAAAACCACATTCTTTTCAATCAGATTCCTTGTATTTAAATCTTTCCTCTAAAACTTTCTACCTGGAGGACCTCAGTCAAGGTGTTCATCAGTTCTGTATTAAAGTCCCAATCATTAAAATGAAAGAAATAATGTTTCCTATTTCCTAGAGTGATTGCAAGAAAGAATGGGATTAATATGCATAACATAATTAAAGGAATGTATACCAGACAGTGATATCAAGTAAATTCCACGATTGTTATTATAAGTGTTTGGCTAATCTCTTTTTATAATGTCCTCTGAAGTCTGACCCTATTTCTATTCAAAGGTATTTGAGTTAAAATCAAAGTCACTCATTCTGGCACTAAACATCTTCTGGGACTTGAACATTGCTATTTCCTGATCATTAAGTAATTGAACCACTTGAGATATTTGAGATTAGTCCCAGCCCCACCTTCTATCATAACCTCCACCACTGAGGAAATGTAATCACCATCTTTTCCCTCTCTTCATCTATTACTCAGTATCTCAATCTGGCCGCCCAAATGTGCTGATTTATTTAGCCTTGGTTCATCAACTATGGATCCGCACTCCAACCTTTATCTCCACCACCTGTGGGAATTTCATGATAGTGTTTATACAAGAATCTACCTTCTCCACCATGGTGTGAGAGGCCTCCTTCACCTTTTTTTTTTTTTCTTTTTATTAAATCATAGCTGTGTACAATAATGCAATCATAAAGTACGATGTGCTGGTTTTATATACAGTTTGAAATTTTTTCATTGAACTGGTTAACACAGCCTTTATGGCATTTTCTTAGTTATTATATTCAGACATTTATATTCTACATTTAGAATTTAGTCTACATTTCACCTGTACCCTTCTGAGATGTATCATATGGAGCTGCAAAATATTCTTCTTAGCAAGGTATCTCAAGAATGGAAGAAAAAGTACCCAATGTACTCAGCCCTAATAGGAAACTAACCAATCTCAGCACGAGGGTAATTAGTGGGTCCACTTTTTTGATGTAACTGAAAATTAGTCACATGAGAACAGACTACTCAGACTTCTCTCTTCTATCATGTTCTCTTCATCTGCAGCTGATCCTGACCTAAATTCACTCCTTCATTTGACATAAGGGAATATCAGTAGTATTCTTCCCACATTTCTCTTCAGGATTATCTCTGCCAGAACCTGCCTTATGAATTACGTTATCATAAAAATATGGTTTCACATGTTCTGAAGATTCAATTCTTTTATTCATATATTCATGCAACACAACTTAATTGAGTGTCCAATATATAGACAGCACTGTGGTGAGGCTGGACGTTTAGCAGTGAACAAAAGTAAACATACCCTGGACTCATATTGTTTCACGTGCTATTTCAAACTTTAATACCTTTATTTTTTGTTTGCTTTTGACACTTTTGAAAAAAAAAATTATACTTCTCTTTTTAAAATTATTTAAATAATTAATTCAATTGGGAATTTTTTTTTTCATATTTTTCTACCCATCTCTGAGATAGATAACTCTATCCTTTATGCAAAGACTATGTTGTCTGTATTTTATTACTATGTGTAGAAAACTTTATGGAATTATCTGTCTTCAGATTAAAGGATTCTCGCAGTGATATTCATATCCAGGTTTCCAGTTCCTTGCTTCCTTGCACAAGCGCTGATAAACTAATAATTTTAGTTTATTATCTTAATAATTAGTTTAATTATTTAGATATTTAATTATTTAATTAAATATTTTATTTAATTATTTAATTAGTTTAATATCTAATAATTATTAGATAAAACTAATAATTTAATATTGAGTCCAAATTGGATATATTATGTGACAGCCTAATGCTCTTCTTAACATGTAGACTCAGCTAATATTGGACTCTCTTCTACTTCTTTCCCAAGGTCTAATTTTGTAGTTTAATACTCAGTGAGTCTTCACTAATTAAATATTAGTCTTAACGTTCAAGCATGGTTAAAAGCTTATAAGGAAAGATCAGCATAGATAAAGATTTGTTATTGTTTGATATCCATCCATAGCTTGTATCTATACTGAAAACAAAAAAAGACACTCAATTAAACATTTGATTTTTGGGGATTAAAAAAATAAAATTTGGGTCTTCTAGTTGATGCTTTTCAAATTTCTATTAAAAATGCTTGAAGTTATATTTAATAAAGGTTACCATTTATAACCATAAGTTAAACGGGGACATTATTTGAATAATTTAAAATACACAATTGGGTAAAGAGTGCCTAATAATTTTGCAGTTTGATAACACTTGGGCTTGATAAAACATTATCATCTGAAATTTCAAAATTAAAATAAAATCATTGTCAAATTTAAAGTCAACTTTCACCCAGATATAGAACAATACACTAATTTATCTTTGCAATCCCTTATAAATATATATACCAGATTCCCTTTCTGAAGGTTACTATTTCTTTTATTTTAATTATAAATGTCTGTTAGCCTTTCTATTTGATAAACAACCAAATTTATCATGAGAGGTCACTATAGTACCTCTTTATTTTTCACATCCATTTATAAACACAGTGGCCCAGGCAATAAAGAATTAGGATAACAATCGAAATTGTGAACACAGACTGAGCAAACAAAAGACTGATGTGGGAGGTTCTGCAGCGAATCTATTTTAGGAAATAGCCACAAAATGTGTAGCATTTAAATAATAATAAAACACCACCAGTTCTTTATGTGTGTCTGTGATCAGAGGGTTATTTTCATCTGTTGACTCCCGTGCACCCTCTGTTCAGTCCAGCAGAGGGGAAAGGGGAGACAATCTGGACCTGTAAGCACTTTACTGTTTATATACACTGCAACCAGGACTGACCATGAACTTCAGTCTGACTAAACGTTAGAGACGTCCTGCCTGCCTGAGGCTACCACCGAACTGTCTTTTCTTAAAGCATTTAATTTAGAAAACTGGCAATTAAACATTCCTTTTCTGCCTCCTTGAAAAGAACAATTTCCACAACCCAGAAGTCTTTCTCTAGGACCTGGGAGCCATTCCTTTGAAATATAAATGTCAGGAAAGATAGAGCCCCTACTTCTGATCTCAGTAAAAGTAGGAGCCTAACTTTAGTAAGGAACAGTTCGCAGACGCCAGGGGCCTAAGTGCATTGAATAAACTTCACCTTAATATACTCCAGGATTTTTTTTTTTTTTTAATTATTATTAACTCATCCATTGATTCTAAACCATCACACCTTCTGTTTCAGTGGAATTAAATTCCTTCTCACTCCTCACTTACAATAGCCCTAAATAAAATCTTCATTATTTATTTAACTTGTATGGGGCAATTTTATGTTGAGACTTCTTTGAAGCTACAGGCCTGTAGTCCAAACAATATACAAAATTCTGTGACCACTGCTACTCTTTTTCTCATTTGTGTAATCTTACTTGATTTCTTTCTTAATTTGGAATGATTAGTATTCCAATTGTTTAATTTCAGCTACCAGTAAAATATATGGAAAAACTCTCTCTCTCTCTTTTTTTCTACTTCATCATTATTTTAAGTTCTCTCTTTTTTAAAGTTTTTGGTCTTTAAATAAGGCTATGGGATATGTAAGTTTATCAGGAAATACTCATGAGTATATGCCTGAAGGCATTTTAAATGAGGAAAGCAATTTGAGTTCCTGAGACCTGACCTAAAATGTATTGCATAAAATACAAATTAGTTAACCCACTTAGAAAGAACTCATTCAAACACAGAGTCTGAGAGGCATATACCTGAAAATGTTCTTAGAGTGAGGTTGGATCTCAGGGATAGATCTTGGTTAGAGAAGTGCCAACCAAATCCAGAATCTGCTCCAGGCTAAAATATGAAGTAGTTGAAGGCTTATTTCAGGGTCTTTTTATACCCTCAATTTCTCCTTTTTAAAAAAAATTATATTCATATGAAGGTATAAATGTTTAGGTTATATGTTTCCATCTCTAAGGTAAAGTTCAAGTTGTAGTTGAGCCCTTCACCCAGGAGTTGTGCTGAACACCCTCACATTGTGCACATTAGGTCAGATTCTGCCAATCATCCTTCCTCCTTCCTGTACCCTTTCCCTCCTCTCCCTCACTAGACTATATGTGTGTTTTTCTTTAGTGTGGGCATGTAGTTGTTTATATTTTGTTTTCATATATTAGTGTTGAATACATTGGATACTTATTTTTCCAATCTTGTGATGCCTTTTGTAATCTTTATTTCAGCATGTGTTCCAGAAATAGCTTTGGGGATAGAAGTGTCAGATACAATGGTTGTCATGAGAGAGAAGACTGCCAAATTCTAGTGCCTTTAAAATCATAACATGGGGGTTACCTAGGGTTGCTCACAACTATGTGATTTGTGGCCACAGGGAATCAAAAAACCTGGGGATCAGTTTTATTAAAGTTATTTTCTTAAATAATCCTACATGGCATTATTATCATCAGAAATGCTTCGCTGTCCAAGGAGCAGATTTGAGAAGATAACTAATGGATACCCAGAAATCCCAAACCAGTAGAGGAGGATAAACTTGAAGTGCAGCACTTGTATGGATGAGAACACTCAAGCAAGATTGAGGTTATGTGATGTCCAAAGTCACTAAAAGCTGGGGAAACTGGAATAACAGGTAGTTTTGTTCCAAAGTTACATGATGTAAAACACAATTCTGTTCCTCTCAAAAGTAGGTGATGGAAAAATAAGTACAGATTGGGAGGGACAGAAAGAGAGAGAGAGAGAGATGAGAAAAGGGAGAATGAGAGAAGGGAGGCGGGGGGAGCGAGAGAGAGAAATTCTGCTTTCATTTTCAATAAATAACCTATTTGTGTGTGACTCCTTGTACCTCCTGATGCCTACGTGGTCCACCTGCTTGCTATCTCTCTTGTGATAACCATGAGATTCATCAGACTATTCTGTTCTTAAACTGCCCTCTTCCATGCCCCACTTAGCTCTAGCTTCCATCCTATCTGGTGCTCGGCCTCCAGGGAAGAATGTCAAACTGCCAATTTTTTCATTGTTACACAAAGAGATGGGGTGCACTGACTCTAGATTCTCTAGTTGAAGGCTATATCATTATAAGAATATAGACTTATAGGAATTATCAGAAGATGTTAAGTGTATGGTAATTCTCACTACTTCTATGCATTATTTGGATAAGAATGACTTCATCTCTTTTGCCATGGGTTGCATTTTTAAAGCTCCTTTCTGTTCATCTGTACTGACAGTGTGGAGACCAGAGAATGTTGTGTCTGCAGAGAGCAGAACTGGGGTATAAGAATCTATACAGTGAACAGGAAAGAAGCTCAGACCAGCATATGGCAAATGAAAAGTATTAAAAACCACCGATGGACTCAAGCCGTTTTTTGAGTCAGATTATAACGATTCCTATGTTCCCTTAGACAGTGGTTCTCAACATTCCTAATGCCGCGGCCCTTTAATACAGTTCCTCTGGGTCGCGACCCACAGGTTGAGAACTGCTGCCATAGAATGAGTGAGCTTGTCTTAGGGAGCCATCTCTTTGTTCCTTCCATTGTACTTTCCGTGATTATTAGTTGTCTATTTTCACATTGAAACCAATAGCCTACCGGGACATATCTTTATCTACATATATAAGATAATGGGAAGGCTATACTCTATGAACACACTGAAGTCAAGGAGAACTCAAGGCAAAATATTCCTAAAAACATATTTTCATAATTAGAGAAAGGTATAAAAATAAATGTGTCAGATCATTTATCGACATTCTTGCTCTTTAGTTAATCCACTAATATGCAGACTGTAAAGGCAGAGAAATTTTGTCCTCTTGTACCTAATCATATCAGACACCAGAATTTCCAGCCAAATGAATCGTGACTGTCAATCCACTTAACAGGTTCTAAAGTTGTCAAGTTCGCCAAGATGCCAGAAAGTTTCAGGGCAATGCCCATCAGAAGGAATGTCACCTTCTAAGACATGACAGTGGCTTCAAGTTTCTGTAATCTTAAAGAGTGAAAAACTGATGAGACCAAGAACAATGATATTGTAAACATACACGAGCCAAAGAAATTCATACAAAGAAACGTTAATCTACAGGAAAACAATTGTCAATATCTAGAACAAAAATAAACAACCAAGACATCTTTTTGACTTGAAGTTTCTGGTGACTTCATATATTTTAAAATATATTTGTATAAGTTTGACTGTAGAAATATATTATGATTTGATAGACTTTTATTGATTGGTAAGCAAAAATTGCAATTAATTACATCTTAAATTTTTAGATTTTAAATTTTAAGATATAGTAAAAAATAAATTAAAATTGAATGAGGTCTGAGTGCTGAGGGGGTAAAGTGGATTAAAAAATTCAGGCTCTGAAAATATTGGTTCATTCAATTTCTGCATTTTTAGAAAAAGTTAGTGTGTTTGGGGTGCCCAGATACCATTTGTTTTTAATTTTTCTAGACCATTAAACAAATCCTCCTTAATCTACCATGTAGTCAAATCCTAGTTAATTTTTATTTTATGTTTCTGTTTTCGTTCAGAGTTCCTAACACAGTTTCAGGCTTGTTATAGATGTTCAAAAATGCCTGTTCACATGAATGAATGAATAATATTTTATGATGCTGATATTTAATATTATGAGGTGAATTGTAACAACAAAGAAAATAGTTCAGATATGTGTTTTCTAATGGAACATTTAAATTTGACTTTAACCAAAAAATAGTTGCACATACCAAAATATGTCTGTATTCTTTTTCATAGATTCCAAGTCTCTTTCCCATAACATTAAGTTTTGGGCAGCTGATTCTTGTGGAATAAAAATGATGTGAATCTAATAATAAATGTTAGCGAGCTAACTCTATTTCCTACAGAATACTCTATAAAATAAATTATAATAAACTAAACTCTTTTAGACAGTGATTATGGATAATTCCAATCTATCTTATTTCAGGAATAAAAATATACCTATCATAAATCCTTTCTTTTAACATAAATGACTACTGTTAAATTTCTGATGATGCTACCTCCCACAAATTATCACCTGAGAATCCTTAAAAAAGAAGCTAAAATGTATTATAGATGATTTCATTCTTAGCATTCATATTGATCCATAGCCTTTATCTAACATATTGAAACCATTTGTCCTTCTAAAACATATTTTATTTAATAATCTTGATACTTCATATTAATTCATCATCGTGTTGCAAATGCCAGTAGCTTTAAATATAAAACCCAGCATGCATCCTTGAGCAATAAACATCTATTAGTCTGACCAGTATAGAAAATCAGTATCAGCAAATTATAAACAGCAATAAAAGCTTATTTTAGTTGACACAGAAATCAATAATTGTATTTCTCCTCTTCCTCTGTTTTCTCTCCTTTTTACCTCTGTGTATTCTTGTGTCCTTTACTAATCTAGTCATTCACATCATGTTTAAATTGTTATTAGAAGAGAAATAGGTAATAAGAAAAATGAAAAAGGGGTGATTATTTATTTCACTATTCAATATATGAATGGCACTGTATTCAGTAAACTGTGTACATTATTCTGCTTGTAAAATGTTAGTTTCATCATTTTAAATTAGAAAACAGAGATATAATAATGTGTACCCGTGCCTACTGTGATATCAGTGAATGGTATGCAAACTCAGAGGAAAAGCTTTTCTGAAAGAATAATGGAAGAGTAGTTTCATGAATGAAGCAAAATATTGAAAAAGGCTGACTATATATTGCACAGTCATATATGACTCAATAATAATAACCACTTGCCAAATTTTTTGAGAAACAGACATTGATTACTGAGGCATTTTCTTTTGTATTTCAAAAATGTACAGGGTAAGTGTTTTTGTTACATAGATGAAATTCATTACATTGAAGTTAGAGTTTTCAATGTGCTCATCAGCAGAAGAGTTTACATCAGTAGATTTTTATCCTTCATCACTTCCAGATCCCCCTTCTTAATTTTCAATGTCCATTACACTACTTTATAACCACATGTACCCCTCATTTAGCTCTCATTGATAATTGAGAGCCTGTGGCACTTGTTTTTCCATTCCTAAGTTACTTCACTTAGGGTAATGGTCTCCAATTCCATCTGTGTTGCTACAAAAGACACTATTTCATTCATTTTTTTGGCTGAGTAGTAGTCCGTGATATTTGTGTGTGCATGTCACATTATCTACTCATCAGTGGATAGACACTTAGATTGATTCCACGTCTTTGCAATTACAAGTTGTACTATGCATCTAGGTATAGATGTGTCTCTCTCTCTCTTTTTTCTTTTTTAGTGGATAAAATATGTAGATTTATATATATATACTCCATATATATGGTAAAAATGTGCAGATTTTGTGACAAACCCTAGTGACAGAAAAACAATGTAGGACCCTGGAGATTGAATAAGGCAATGCCATCTTTTAAAATATCCAACTTCCAACTATGGAAATTTTTTAGTGCAGATGAAATATACAAACTTAGGGCATGAAGTGACCATGATTTGTGAATTTCTAATCATGAATTGAATTCATCCCTGCTCATCACACCATAAGGCTTGGCAGAGCAAGCAGTAGTTCATTGTAGGGATATAATAGGCACATCTGGAATAGCACAAGCAAGACCAGGGGCAAAGCCAGTCCACATGGCCAAGTTGCCCTGAACTGCATCATCATCCACCACAGTGTCCCAGCTCCTTGCCTTCTGCTCACCATCAGGGCTTCATAGAATATCACTCAGGAACAATTAACAGAGGGAGAAAAGCCAAGTTCATTTCACACAAGCTGAAAGCTGAAAGCAGCTCCATTCCATCCTCACTCTATTGTAGCCTTAAAAGATGCTGGGAAAATAATCTTTGTTCCAAAACACAGAGTTTTGAGTAGTATACTTGATAATATACCTTGTGTATAAAGGACTGTGGCAAAGATTTGAATATATGTGGAATCCTAAAGGATGTCATAAATAACCATAAACACTTCATTTAAGCACACACACACACACACACACACAGATTAAAGATCTCAGGTTGCTCACTTCTGCCACTTCAGTGCTCATATGAAGGGCACATGAATTAAGGAGAAGTTAGACATGGGTCCAACCACACAACTCAGCTTCCCATTCCCAAGACTGACCAGCTACTACTGCTGTTGAATGTCTGACCTACAGGAAAAAGACTACTACTGAGCAGCTCATAAAGTACCATTTCTCAAGTAGACCAACTGGACATACAGTTGTAAGTTTAATATATCCAGTGCTTGCAATACTATATTGTATAGGTTTGGACACCTATTCCATAGTATAAGCAAGAGTCTCATTTAATGGTAAGCGGTAGCTGTTACCTAGTCATTTTATGTATAAAGATTAGAAAAAATTACATATATATATAATATTCACTTTTCAAAATTGGCACTAAAATGTAATTGCCAGATAATATGAAGTGCACTGATCCTATTGATACGATACCTTTTGCCATTCATAATGTGGTGGCTGTAGGGTGATTGAAAATTTCTATCAGGGAAGCTAGTCAACATAATCTGGAATGCCTTTCTCACTTTGCTTTTTTTCTCACAGTGAAAACTGCCTATTTACGGCAGCTTCTGCCTTAGGGGCTGTGTGGAGCAGTTGTGTTCATTGATTAGAGAAACTAAAGACATATCAAGACAGAGCGAACCACAAATAAGGGCTTTCAAAGTCATCTAATGATGAGATTTCTTCAGGGCATACACAGTATTTTAAAGCTTCTAAACTACACATAAAACGTCTTTAAATAATCTCAACCTCATTTAATTTTTAGAAAGTATAATCACTCTTTGCAGCCTGCAATAAAACGTGAAAGTATTTCAAAACAATATTGAACCAAGAAAGAATACCCTAGTAAGAATAAAGCAAAAATTTAATTTGGTCTTATGAATACATGTAAATATGGCTAATTATATTACCTTGGTTTTATCTAACACTATAGGTAGTTTGTCCAATGTTAGAGAATATTGGATGAATAGTTGATCTGAAAAATTCTCACTCAGGACTATGCCTTCCAACCCAGGTTGGTGCCTTTTGTATATAGCAGATTTGACTTAAAATTTATTGCATCAGTCTTGTTTATTTTCCATAGCCAACGATTTTGACATGACATTGCCAAAGTGCAGTGACAGAACAAGAGTTCTCTAAATATAGTTTGTAACTTTTGTTCATTTGGTCATATTCATTATCAATGTCCTCTTTATACCATCATGTTGAACCCAGCCCAGAAACATCCTCTATGCACCTTTTCTAAACTAAGAAACTTAAGAATTTTAGATCACGAACATCTCAATCCTAGTGACATAGTATAGAGTGTTAACCTTTTGGTGGGGATGTGGTCTTTAGAGAGAACATTTTAATAAGCTCTCTTACTTTCATTACCTCTTAGATAATATTACTAAATCCAGAGAGATTAGGTAACTCATACAAGCTCTCCTCATCCTCATCCTCTTTGCTGTTGTTATTACTGTTCTCATTGCCATACTTTTAGGATTTCATCTTTTTCTTATGGAACATGGAATCTGCAATTGCAACATCTGATTTTGTTTTAATTTCCCATGACCCTGTTCTTACCTAGAAAGGCCTTTCTGCACTACTAATCTAAATTTGTCTCTCCGGGTAAATCTGTCTAATTACCCTATTTTGTATTTTCCCCTAGCATTTGTGATTTGTATCTTGTTACTGATCTATTTACTATTTTATGATTGGTTTCCAATTTCAGTGTCTGTCCATGAGAGGACAGACTTTGTCGTGGCTCTCTCTGTACACTCCGGCATCTAGAAGGCACCTTGTAAGTATTCATTGGATTACTGAATGAATCTTCTAACTCATTTTGCTTCTTCATTGGAATCAATTATTATTGATTGACAATACTAATTGGTTGACGAAGCATAACAGTTTATCATTACACTCATTGCAGCAAAAGAGTACAGTATCTTGACACGGGACTAAGAGAGTCTCAGAATGTGCCTCTGGGGCATGGTTTGGTCAGAAATCTAGGTGTGGTTTTGAAGTAGGTAAGTTGACATTGGAAAGTCACTGGATTGCTATTATAGCATAAGCATTTTCTACGATGGGAACATCAAGATGAAGCTCTTCAAATGAGCCAGGTTAAGTCAGCTCTTTGGCTGTTTTGGTTTCTTACCTTCTAGGAACTGGTGTTTCCTACAATAAGCATCTGAATTATGTTTGTTTGCTCTTACTGGTGCTTCCCAACAAATAGGAAATTATGTTTGTGTAAGACTCATTCATTACCCGGACCAAAAGTGTGTCTGGTCCCAATATTGTTTAACAACACACAGACAGAAAATGTTTTGATTTCAGATTTTAAAACTTTATATGCTTTTGACATTTGAATTTTTTTCTTATTTTTGGATTACCCTCACTTATGTATAAGAGAACCTGACTCAGCTGTGACTCTAGTCTCCACTCATGTTTTGGTATTATATTATTTTAGAGGTCCTCTTACATTTTTGTCTGTCTGCTTTATTAAATAAAATTATGTAGTTCTCATCCACTCAATATTGATACAAACATACTAAAATCAATCTTAGGCTTCCTTGCCATTTTTAGTTTCCCTTGTTCATTCCTAGATATATTACCTATCCTCACATCTTCAAATGTAATCTGTTCATTGCTCATTTGAAGTATTTAATTTTTATTATAAGCTTTGTCCTAAGTTACAATCCCCATACACATAGAGACTAGCCCACATGTATAGATATTGTTCCCCTTTATATCCTTGTCTATATTTTAAACATCAGCCAAGGGCATCTTGTAATTCTTTCTAAAAACTCCATTTGAGATTCTATTGCTTGGGCAGGCCTGATGCTTTCCCTATATTGACTTCCCACCCATCAACTGAACAATCATAGTATTTAGCTGGTTAGGATCAATATTTGCAACATTTCTTATAATAACATTTCTCTTCATTCCTCTGGAGAAAAATACAGTCTAATCTTTTATTAATTAGTACCTGTTATGAATAGGCTTATATATGACTCTATTTGGTGTTCAACCCCAAGATTCACATAGCAGATCAAATTGTTATATAAAAATCTTCAATAATATGAAATTGCCTATATATCCATTTAAGTTCATTTGATATTTATGGTTACATGAACTCAATCCCTGGCCAGTCTTAATTAATTTCCATAAAAAATAAAATATTATTTATCAGTATCACTGAACTAGTCATGTTGGCCCACTTACTATGCCTTGACCATGTGTATTTTTCTTCATTTTTGTAAACATATTCTCCCTGCTTAAAATTCTCTTCCTCTCTACCCTGTTCATCTTTCAGTTCTCCTAATTTAAATTCCTCTTCCATGAAGCCTTTTCAAAGTAGTGTAGTCTACAAGGTTAGCTGAACCTTAGGAGAGAGAGATTCAATGATAATGTCCATTGTAATGCATAATATATGTTGCCTTGGTGTTGACTAATTTCACTCTTTCTGTTTGCTTTTTCTCTTTGTATTTGATATGCAAAATATTGTGATTAGAATATTTGTTACACACCTCCTTAGGTGCTCAGAACCCACTTTGTAGACATATCACTTAAGGCAAATATAATGGCTGTTGAGTGTCATCAATTAAAAAACATCTGCCCATCAGTAAACATAACATGTTGAATGGTTGTGTTCCCTAAATTTACATGTTCAAATCCTAACCCTGAATATAATAGTATTAGGAGGTGGTAATTAGAACATGAGGGTAGAAGTCACAGGAATGGAATTAGTGAGTTTATAAAAGAAATGCCAAAGTGGGCTCTTGTTGTCTTCCCACAATGTGAAGATACAATCTGTAACCCAAAAGATAGTCCTCAGCAGAACCTGACCCTGCTACATGCTGATCTTAGATTTTGGGGCTCCCCAACTGTGAAAAACAAATTTCTGTTGTGTTGAAGCCACCCAGTCCCTAACACTTTGTTAGAGCCACCCTGATGAGCTGAAACAGTGAGATATGTTTGTGACCCGCAGAAAGCTCTCTGAAGAATTAGGAGCATAAGGTAGAAATGCAGAATCATGCGGTTCACTGGGAGTTAACAAGCTGGTGAATGAAATAAACAAGCTGGTGTTGCAAAGAATTGTTCTGAGATAAAAGTATCTTCAGGCCCTTGGGTCAGACCGGAAAATATCCCTACTCACTATGCCCAAGTATTTCACAGTCTTCTCCTGCATAACGTATTGTCTGTATTTCCATCCTATTAAAAGTGTGAAATATATTGAAGTCAATTTGTTTCTAGTCTCCCAAAAAAAAAGATATACTTTATCATCTTCTAGGACGCTTCAAAGTTATAAAAGATAAAGAAATTACATTGTCAGATATTTTGCATGTAGAACTGCCTCTGAGGTATAACTCAGAATATTTTGCATTAGCTATTGGGTTTTCCCTTAAGAAGGTGTAAACATGTTCATTCCTGCAATTGTTGCTCTTGAAATAGATGCTGGTTAGCAGTAGAATATGGCTCAAAGTCAGTCTTCAACAAGCCAGAATTCACGTAATTCAAAGGCGCAGGATAGTTGTATTTAGTATTTTTTCTCTGTAGTTTTTATGCTGTATTTATTTTTTAGTTAAGTGAGTATAATCTTTTCCTTCCTAGTATCTAATGCACTGCCTGCTTGTAAAATATAACTCTTAGAGAATTTCAAGAAGTTGCTTACTGAAGCCCATGTACAGATTAAGATGATATTTTTTTCTCTGCATCTATTCATTATTATTTTAAAATATTCTTCTTGTATTCTGAGGAATTCTAATTCCATGAGATCATGAGATTCTGTGTAAGGAAAAAAAACAGAAAAGTGGTCCTCAAATACATTTGAAAACCTATCAAACTTTCACCTGGAGTTTTGCACTGAATGGTTGTGTTTCCCTAAATTTACATGTTGAGTCCATTTGGGCTTCCCAGTTGTGAAAAATAAATTTCTGTTGTGTTGAAGCCACCCAGTCTCTGACACTTGGTTAGAGCAGCCCTGATGAGCTGAGACAGTGAGATATGTCTGTGACTCCCAGAAAGCTCTCTGAAGAATTAGGGGCAGAAGGCAGAGATGAAGAATTATGTGGTTCCTGGCAGTTAACAAGCAGGTGCTAACTCCCTGTATACTTCGGTTTTTAAAAGGGGGAAGGGGGAAAAGGAAAAGGGAGGGGAAGGAGGTGGGAGGTGGGTGGAGGGATGGGTATTAGTGGGATTACACCTGCGGTGCATCTTACAAGGTTATATGTGAAACTTAGTAAATGTAGAATCTAAATGCCAGGAAGGCTATGTTAACCATTGTGATGAAAATGTGTCAAACGGTCTATGAGGCTAGTGTATGATGCCCCATGATCATATCAATGTACACAGCTATGATTTAATAAAAAAAAAAAAAAAGTCTGAAAAGTCCCACAGGAAAAAAAAAAAAAAGAAAGAAAGAAAAACTTATTTTTTTTTATTAAACCTTAATTTCCCTTAGCATTTTATACAATGTTGTTTAGTGCAGCCATTTTCAAAATGTCTCTGTAAAAAATCCATTTTTTTATATTGTAAGTTCTAAGTATGAAATGTCTAATTTCCTAAAGTACTAGGTTCGACAGTTAATATCTCTGACATTTCTCTCTGACACTTCTTGTTTTATTTTTACTGTGCAGGTATATTTTCATTCTTTATGTATGTTTTAGCTTATGATTATCTTTCAAAAATATTTTAGAGCAATTTTAGTGAAAACATGGTTAAATAAAAAATTTGTGTAATATTTGAATATGAGCTGCATTTTGTAACCAATAAAGCCTAGATATCTCAAAATATCAGCCAACGTTTGGGGAAGGATGTGGCTAATGAATGCATGGTTGTACACCAATGGTATGAGAAGTTCTGTCCTGGTGATTCTGTCCTTGAAAGTAAGGTGTGGAGGTGACCTGAGACCAAGGTGGAAAATAAGGAGCTGAAAGCTATAGTGGAAGTCTATCCATCTCAACCTATGCATGACGTAGTAGCAAGGTTTGACATCACTATTCCAACAATATTGAGCTAGTTGAAACAAGTTGGCAAGGTAAAGAAACTAGATAGATATGTTTTTCTTGAATTAATTGAGCATCAGAAGAGACATTGTCTCCAAGGTTGCTTTTTTTTTTTGCCATTGAAACATAAAGGTAAATGATTTGCCATTGAAACATAAAGATAAGCTATAGTGGAAGTCTATCCATCTCAACCTATGCATGACATAGTAGCAAGATTTGACATCACTATTCCAACAATATTGAGCTAGTTGAAACAAGTTGGCAAGGTAAAGAAACTAGATAGATACGTTTTTCTTGAATTAACTGAGCATCAGAAGAGACATTGTCTCCAAGGTTGCTTTTTTTTTTTTTTGCCATTGAAACATAAAGGTAAATGATTT